>CATIWQ010026604.1:0-11864 GCA_949673415.1 Euphorbia schlechtendalii
CATTATGACATATAGACATATCATAAACTTTGAAATAGAAAGTATAAGTAGAAAGCAAAGCAAAGTTGTAAGGTATGCAAGTGAAAGCTAAAGTTGATCAAACCGTATCCACTCTTTAATGGGAGTCATCAATTCCCGCAATTCCTGCGTCTTCTTTGAATTCTGTCTCAACTCGTACACTACCTCCGCTTGGATGCTATTTTTTGTAAATATCGAACAAACGAATATTGAAGAATGAAAATTTTTATTGATAAGTGATTTGTAATTACACTTATACAACAATCGCTCAAACATGTAGAGAAATCTAGTGATCAAAATAGGGTTTGAATCACTTATACATTTTCTCCCTAACACTTACGAATGTAGTGAAATCTAGATATTTTTATTCTCTATCTATGCACACACATCTACCATGCCATGCACCACTTTATCCACCACTTGTGCCCCAAAATTGGTGAGTTTGGAGCCCTATTTATAGAGTATGAAGGGTTGTGTCTATCTTAACTAAGAGTCGTGTCCATTAGCGAAAGATTGCATCACTTCATTGTGATTGGATGAGAAGCTTTATCCTTATCTACAATGGAAAGGCACCTTTTCATGATTGGTTGACTTCCAAAAGGTTTCTTTTCTTTTGGTAGTTGATGGTGGTTGATCGTTCTTATCTGGCGGTTGATAGTTGAGAAGAGTTGAACAAAAAACCATTAATGTCGCGATCACGAAATACTTGGTTGGTAACTTTCTGTTCTGAAGAATACTAAGTCGCGACCGCGAATGGTTATCGCAAACCATGAATTGTGTTCTTCTTTAAAATCCTTCTTGTAACTTTACCGATCTTCGACAGCTTCGATCCTAAACCAAATCCTTAAGTTCCACGCATCTTTTTGCACATTTTTCACTCTTCTTTTATAGATTTCCAACTTTAATCATTTTACTTCCAAGATTTACCTAGTACCTGTGTTTGCATAAAAAACAACTACATACCACGTGAAATCTTTTATATGAAGTATAAAAATGACTTAAACTATGGTGTTTAATATGTAATATTATTATGATAATAAGTGTAATTATACACTTATCAGCGCCTCGCGGTGACTGCACGGGTCCAAAACGTCATCCTCTCACACCCGCTTAAGTTTTCTTATTTTTAGGATTGATTCAGGCTGCGTTCCTGTTCCCAGTTCTTGGATGGCGGCTAGCATCGGGCTGATATCTCCAAGCAGAATCTAAACATCTTTCATTGCGGTTACCAGTCCTTGAAATAGTGATAACTATGTTGACTGGCCGATTGAGTCCTACCCTTCGTTGGGCTATGAGGGGCGATCTGGGGGCTTGTGTGGGGAATGATTGGCATGTAGAACGGTAGTGTGGTATTGTAAAGATGGGGCGGTATATGTCTTTGGGACGTGCTATCGAAATCATCTATCAGGTTACAAGGCGGAATTGTATCCCACTTAGATATGGTCAACTTGGCTTTACTCAGATCACCGTAAATGATGCCTAAAGAAATATATTTATCAACTATCAATTTTCGGTACGCTTCCAACTCTTTTGGAGCGATTTTGTATTTTTGCTGCAACTGAAGGAGATGGTTGTCTCCTTCGATGAATTCGCCATTGTTTGGGCCGCTGGTCGTCACAGGCGGCTATGATACTGTAAAGGTCGCTCTTGTGATGGGAGGACCATTCTTAGTCCCGTTGTGGGCAATTGAGAATTTAATGAAAACTGAAATGTTCCGGTCGTCGGAATGTTCTTATTGTGTGAACCGAAATTCTCGCCTGAGCAAGTAAATTCAGTCCATGCTTACCGCACCAATGAAGAATTAGTTTGGAACGTGATTCCACTTGCTAATTCTCTAACTGAAGTTGACTCCAAATGCTCCTCTTTGACGTGATTTGGAGGTTCCTGCAAGATAGAAATCGTTGCTATAGGGGATTAGCCGTGTGACCGGCGTAGCCTCACTGATGCTTAAGTTAGATCGGATTTAAAAGAGGAAGCATGAAGTTTTTTAGTATTTAGAATACGTACCTTTCCGAGGTGATCCAAATGGTCCTTCCTTTTATAGTCTTCGAATGTCCCATAGTATGATTCAAAGTGTGAATTATCCAGAGTCCTAATTTGAATGGATCTTTATCGTGTTGATGAGATAAAGTTTATCTCTAGTGAGAGTTCCAGTCGTGGAAGTCTCTCTGTAGACTTAGGACCTTAGTTGGATTCTTTGTTCCTGAAGCATCGGGGTCGGTCCAAACGGACAAGCCGACTCAACTTGGTGGTCGCCTGAGCCCCTCCCTCTTAGTGAGATAAGGGAAGACTTGGTCTCTTCCGTATTTGGGGCTGATGTGATCCGCCTGGATGATTTCCGAGTGGCAGGCACGTGCCTAGCTATATTTGACTATGTTATTATTAAATATCATTTGACTTTTGAGGTCAAGTTTAGATGACTAACTATACTTCAAGCCAAAAATTTATAATAAAAAATGTTCATGAACTTAGGAATAACATTGTAAATCTGATCCATACCTGATTCGAGCATGAAATTTTAAAATATAAGCTTAATGGAGCTTTTCAAATTTTTTAATTAAAAAGTTGACCAAGTCTAACACAAACCTCTCCCATCCTAATTGACGTGCATATGTAAATTACATTTACATATGGAAAAGAAAGCGAGGGATGAAATTTGAATGGAATGTAATAATTTTTAAATTTTGATGTTTGGGAAGAAAGGAAAGGAATTAAAAGGAACATTACATAGAATTACTTAAATACCCATGAGTGTTAGAAGTAGAAAATGGGCATAGTTTGTAAAATAATATAAATGAAAGGTTGAAAATAGACAAGGTGACTTTCCCTTACGATTCTGCCATTTTGGTGGGAAAGCATACACTGCATTTCGATGGAATGGACAGTAATTAAATTCTTCCTGCATGGCAGCCCCTCAGATCCCAAACATTAGATTTTAAATTCATTCATTTCCCTTCTGTTTAATTCCACTGATCCAAACAGAGCCTTAGGGGTGAGCATTGGTCAGTTCGGTCCAAGAACCGAACCGAACAAAATAAACCAAGAACTAAATAATTAAAATTTTAGGAACCAAATACTGAACCGAATAGAATTCGGTTCGGTCCGGACCGAACCTAAATATTTCGGTTCGGTCCGGTTCGGTTTAGTAAAAAACCAAATTATAAGATAAAATAATCCATTCCAAAAAAAAAATAATCTAAAACATGAACTAATTAAACTAGTAATATAAATTCAATCAATAAACAATCTATATTTCTATAGACCGAAACAAATTGTTAAATGAAACAAATCAAACCACATTAAAGAATCAGTACCCACTACCAAGTTTGCTCTCTAGATATTATCTAATGTTAATTTCAAAATATAATATAAGAATCAAATGCAACCATCCAATAAAACTTAAGAGCATCACCCTATAAATTAATAAATCACATAAACTAAAAATATTGGTCCAAAGATAAATTGACAAATCATTGTATCTGAACTAAAATACATTAATTTATATATGATTTTAATTCGGTTCGATTCTCGGTTTATTTAGTTTTTTTTCCAAAAATTGAGAACTGAACCAAAAACTAAATTACTCACATATATAGATCAAGAACCGAACCAAATTAATTTGGTTCGATCCAATCCGATCCGATTCACCGGTTCGGTTCGATTTTTTTGATCTTTTGCTCTCCCCTGCAGAGCCCAAGTCGATTCGCCTTAATGCTTATTTTTCTTTATTTAATTTCTTTTCTGGTTTCCCCAAATCACCACTCATCTGTATATTTATAACCCTACCTAAGTGAGTGCAGAAAAGCAGCTGGCCGCCGCAATGAGAGTGGTGAAGCTCATCTCTTACCCCAGGTAGCATTTATTCACATATCACATTTCTCTCTGTTGTTCTCTGTATATGCGATTGATTTTATGATCTTTCCAATTGATATATGCCTATTTCAGTGCTTTGCTCTGTTTCAGGATGAGATTTTGATGAGAGTAGAGAAAGAGCACCGGGAACCTTTTATCTTCCTGTGTTTCTAATGGCGGTTTCACCAATTCATATTGCTCAATATCTAAGGTTCTCAACAAGAGGCCGTGTATTTTTCCTTACTTTTGATTACAGCGGAGAATTTGTCCAGAATAGGAAAACCTGCCGTTTTAGTTTTGGCTTCTGCAAAGAAATCTGATGAAAACCTCTTTATTGATTCAACGGTGCGCAATATTATGTATTTAGTAATTAGTTGAGCTACATCTGGATTCCACATTTGTATTCTTTGGCATGCATTTGAATTTAGCGTTTATGTCATTTGCTTAGTGGTTCATGGTTCTGCCAGACATTGTCAGATGCCTACTGATAAACTGTTGTAGGGATTGTTACATGTCTGGAAAAATAAGGAGAGAGTAGGAAATCTGATTGATTGGGTTTCCCATCTTTCTTGTTTCCATCTCTTAGAGGAATTCATCGTTGCCCAATAACATGTATTGATTATTATTCGAGCTACATCCGGATTCCACATTTGTCTTGCTAATCTTACTGATTGATGTATATGGTATGTATATGATCTTATTCTTTGAGCTACATCTAGAATCTAGATGTGTGAGTGACTTATAAATGCTTGATCAATTACATATAATATGGATTGAGGCTATTTTTTATGCCCTTTTTGTGGGAAAAAGTTGTTCACTAGTTTTCTTCTATGTAAGTCTTACTTGATTGCTTATGAGTCAACCAAACATAGTCAGATTTCTACCAATATTTATTCTGGTAGAGGTCGTTACATGTTTGGGAAATCAAAGATAGGGAAGGATGTATTATGGACGGGCTTCCCATCCTTAAACCAACCCTTTCTTGAAGGTTTTCATCGTTGCCCGATAATATGCATATCATTGTTATTGAGCTACATCTGGATTCCACATTTGTCTCATTGCATATTATGTGAGTTCTATTGATTACATATTATATGGATCTTTGCCAAATATTGTGAATATAATTATTATATAGGGTTTGTTACATTTTTTTAAAATGTCAAAGGGAGTGAAGTAAATATAATGGATGGAATCACTTTCTTTCTGTCTTGATTTGTGAAGCCAACGGTCGTCTCCAAATAATTTCATTAAATTTTTACATTCTTGAGTTTGAAATGTTTATTTTACTGATTGTTCATGGTTCAACCAAACATAGTCAGATTTCTACTTAATGCTTTTTATTGTAGTGATCGTTACATGTTTGGAAAATCAAAGATAGGGAAGGAAATATATTGGATGGGCTTCCCATCCTTCTATTGTCCATCTCTTGAAGGTTTTCATCGTTGCCCAATAATTAGTATACGATAATTATTGAGCTACATCTGGATTCCACATTTTTTTCATCGATTTCCTTATTTTATGCTCTCGATAATCACATATTCTATGGATCTTTTTGAAATTGTCTAGTTTGCATGGTTGTTTATGATTCGACGAGCAGGCATAGTTCTATACGTATGATTTTCTTGAACACTTGAATCTGAGAGTACATTATCATCCTAGATTGTTTTCACATTTCAAAATGATTATGGATGACCTGGTGAATATCTTTTTTCTGGTAGATATGCTCTTAGATAATATAAAAATGGGATGAGAAAGGGTTGGCAGTGGCTATAGCTCAAAACATTCATACAGGAGCTATATTAATGCAAGGATTTGTGAACAGGGATGCCCTAGCTACTACTATTTCCTCGCGAAAGGCGACATTTTACAGCAAGTCCCGATCATCTTTGTGGACAAAGGGGGAGACTTCAAATAATTTCATCAATGTTGATGACATATTTCTTGATTGTGATTGCGACTCTGTAAAGTTTTGCATCTTATACTTTGGATTTGTGAAATATTCTTCTGTAGATTTGCACTTAATTTATTTTATTTCTCGCAGATCATTTACCTAGCTAGTCAGAAACTTGTTATTACACATCAATTAATGATTATCTGGAAAATAAACAGGTTTTCAATGAAATTTTTTTCAATTATCAGTCCTTTTAGGATACATTGTATCTATTTATGGATGTATAAGCAAAATTTGATATTCCATTGCAGGTGGATGGAAGTAAGTTGGTTCCAACAACTTTGTTCTCATTAGAGTCCACAATTTCTCAGCGGAAAGCAGAATTAACAGAAGTTCAAGACGGGAAACCCTCTTGGACCAAGCGATTGCTAATAAATAAAAAATTATTATGCTCGAAAATCAGGTACTTGGCTTTATGCGAAATGCTGCTAGTTCTTTACTGAAAACATAGGATGGGTTTTACTTGTTTCTGCCCATGGCACTTAAAGACGTGAAGTTAGAATATGTGATAGAGACTCTTAGACAGAGATTTGCTCGATCCGGTTTTGAAGAAAGAATAGCCGCAAACAAATGAACTACACGGTTTGATTGTACATAACATCAATCTCCTCGCTTAAAAGAACTTGTGTTAATCTGGAGAGCGAAATTCATGTCATATCAAGTTTGTAATATAACTTGCCTTATTAATACTGTATACCATGAAAAACATAATCAAGCATTCAAATTATTCAATAAGAACAATATTAAAATGTAAAAGAGTTTATTTAAATTTGGAATCATTGCCCAGTTGAATTACATATGGGTTGTTAGACAGGCAGCTTTGGCGGTGGTTTGGGGCCTCCGATACATGTTTCCATGCAAGAAAAGTTACTAGTGCAGCATCCTGCAACGCACTGAATGAGATGCAGAAATTCTTTGATTGCACATCGGACCGAGCAAGTAAGTACTTCAAGGCCACAAGTTCTGAGGCATAACACGGTTTTCATATCATCGGATGATGGAGGTGGTTTCGCGACTGGAGGCGATTTAGCAGCTGCCGCATATAGTAGTAGGAGTATTGCGAGAACCCGTAGTCCTGAGTATCCCATTCTGGCTGTGTATATGATATTGAGTTTCGATGTTGAGTTTATATGCAACAATGTGGTAGTAAATTTGTGTTGAAAAGGTATTAGGTCATGAAAAATGGATGATCTCTCTTTGAAATTAGCAGCACGGAAATATTTTAATAAAGGGGTTTATTTGCATTTGGAGCTCTACTGCATTAATCCAAATTTGCAAGGAATTGGGATTTTGAACCATTGAATTGAACCTCTTGTTGACAAAAGCATTAGATGCATAAAAGGTTTAGACTTCTTCAACTGATCTAATATCATAGTTATGCTACGGTGACATAAAACGACGCAAACAAAGTCTTGTTAACACTTTTTTTACATAAAAATTTTGAATCAGTATACGAATATACTAATTAAGATGCCATATTTATGATGGACGAAAACATATATAAATAAAACATGGTAGTTGGAAATAATGGTGGATGGTGGTTCTGTATTATACTTGAACTGATGGAATGGATTTAAAATCAACCCTTGCTATTTATTTAATTAGTTAGTTCTCGAAATATCTTATATGTTTTATATTATATATAAATATATGACCCATCAACGGCATTGGTTATAACTTAATTAATTTTTGGTAAGTTTCAAAACCATGTTGTTTGATTGTTTTGTAAAAAGATATTTTTGGAAAATATTTTTATAAAAGTGTGTCTGTGATTTCAAAAATTTATAAATTAAGGAAATTTTTTTTATTAAAAATAGTAAAGTCCCAAGAGGTATATCAATAAATTCAGCATTTCTATAGGTTAACATTATTATTTAAAAATTATCAAAATTTGAGTAATTTTTGGAAATTATTCGTTTTATTATGATTTTTAAAGTTATTACTCATGTTTCAATTGAAAAAAAAATATTTGTACTTTTCGAAAAATTTTAAAATTTATCACTAAGGTGTATTATATTATTAACTATGCTGCAAATTTCAATTCACAATAAATAAGATTACCATCTTTTAATAACGTAGTTTCAAATTGATAATCATCTTTTTGTTAACTTTCAAAACCACAAGCACCCTTTTGAAAAAGAAAACTTTAACAATTATCATTTTGCAAATCAGTTAAATCACACGACATGGTTTTTTAGTTTGCCTTTTATTTTTTACTTCCAATTCTATTAATAAAAAAAAATTCTCAAATTTACTCGCCTATACTTGGCAAAAATGGCATACTACATTTCTAAATTTTTGAAAGTTTCTTTTAATCTCCTGAACTTGGTAAAAGTGTATCACTTCTATCCTTAAACTTGGTAAAAGTGCATCATAGCAAATGTGCATCAATTTACCCTCTAAATGCTACTTGTTAGCTTTTAATTGGAAAGAGAAAATGATATCTTTGAAAAGTCAAACTAATTAGAACTTGGCATGTGTCATTCAAGAGGCAAACTGATACCCCTTTGTCAAGTTCAAGGGGTGAGCTGTAACAAGTTTACCTAGTTCAGGGGGATGAGAGAAACTTTCAAAAATTCAAGGAGGTGATAGATCATTTGGACCAAGTTTAGTCATGCTGGTGAAGATGCATTTCGCTTAAAAACGTAATACATCAAATGAATGAAAGAAGACACTCACAAATTTTTTCTTCAACCAAAAATTCTAAAGTATAATATTAATCAATTGGAATATGTTTTTTTATTGATTTCCCAATTTGAAAAAACTTCCCCTCTAGATATGTGAAGAAGTGTCACGGCCTAAGATTTTCACCCTTAAACACCGTGCATCACTAGCACAAAACAACAAAAGATATGCTAGCAAAGTCTTTCTGAGAAATACTACACAAGAGCGCTCCGAATGCGAAAGCTAAGTAAGAAACTAAGAGAGAGCTTTTGTGAAAAATTTACAAGTATATTGCTTACAACTTTCCAAGGTGATTACAAATGTGAGGGGAGTTACATATTTATAGGCATTCTCCACCTCCTTAACGAATGACTAGGATCGGTTCTCTAGAATTATCCTCGATCCAACGGTTATTACAACTTCAACTAGAAATTTCTATACAAATATCTCTACAACTAGATTATCATAGATTAATCTAGATACATTCTAGTTTATTCCATAAATGTGTAGAGAATTCTAGATCCGTGAAGTCTAAGATAGAAACTTATACAAAATTCTTGAAATTTACTGAGAAAAACCTCCTTTTACAACGGAATTCGAATTGGAAGTGCCATCGTGTTCCATCATGCAAGACTTTGTGATGTTATGCAAGAAACTCTGCATGTCTAAGTGTTGGGTCGTGTCATTATCCCGCACTTGAGTTGGAAACGCTCTTGTTACCATGCATTACACTCAACGACCTTTGTGCTTCAAACTCTTCGATCAATTTTAAAAATTGCCAAATTTTTTCCGCGGGTTCCCAACTTGTCTTGATCATCGGCATGCCTTTCCACTTCACTAAGTACTCCTTAGTGGCATCCCCATTGTGCTGTCATATGACTCTTTTCGAAAGGATTTCCTTGAGTTCCTTCTCAAAATGTTCCCTAATCCCAGCAGGTGCTCTTTTATCAACATGCGCTCCTTGCTATTGGGATCTTTGTGGTATGGCTTAAGTAGGCTCACATGAAAGATGGGATGAAGCCTTGAGTATGCCTCGGGCAGCTCCAACTTGTATGCCACTAAGCCTGCCTTCTTGATAACAATGAATGACCCCTTGTATCGTCACATTAGTCCTTTGTGAAGTCCACGCACCGTGCCATGCTCATATAACTTCACTAAGATTTGATCACCAACTTGAAACTCGCGGGGCGTTCTCTTTTTATCGACCCACTTCTTGGTACGCTTGACCAACTTCTCCAAGTAGAGCCTAGCCTCAACGGTCCTTTCTTACCAATTTTTGGCAAACTTGTTTGCGGGGGGGCTATTTCCCTTGCAGCCTCTAACAATGTCTTTGGGGGTCGTTGGTTGAAACCCCTAGACAATCTCGAATAGGCTTTTACCGACGTTCTCGCTATTCATGAGATTGTAGGAGAATTGGATAGTGTCAAGTAACTTTATCCATTCCTTTTGGTTGGCTACTACATAATGTCAAAGGTAGACTTCGAGCAAGCTATTGACACGTTCAGTTTGGCCATCAGTTTGTGGGTACATTATGGTTCTCATCTTTAACTTAGTCTCGAACAAGCAGAAATGTTCTTGCCAAAACCTTCCCGTAAAGCATGAGTCCCTGTCCCTCACTATCGATGTTGGCAATCCCCAATACTTCATTACATGCTTAAGGAAGAGCTTAGTGACAGTATCGGCAGTACATTCCTTTAGGGTAGGAATGAAAATGACATACTTTGACAAATGATCTACCACCTTAACTATGCTTGTGCAACCTTTGGCTATGGGCAGGCTAACAATGAAATTCATCGAAACACTATCCCACACTCGCTTGAAAAACGGTAGTGGTGATAGCAGACCATGTGGGTGTTCTAGCTCCACTATGTTTTGTTGACACACAAGACATGTTCGCTCATATGCCTCCACATCTTCCTCGTATGTTTGACCAATAAAACCTCTCTTAGGCTAGAGATAAAGTGTGATGAGTACCTCGATGGTCGGCATATCTTGAATCATGACACTCCTTAAGGATTTTTTTGCCTTAAGTTGTCTCATATGGGTACGTACAAGCGATTACCTTTGGCACATAGCATCCCATTCTTGATAAAAAAAAAGAGCGGTCTTTCCCTCCTTGACCAACTCCATGAATGTTTGGGCTTGTTGATCTCACGTCAAACCCTCCTTGATGCGCTCCAACAACGTCCTTCCTTGATGCCTCAAACCCTCCTTTAACTTGATGGAAGGAGTGTATTGTGTTGGTTAATATTGCTGAATTGGATCAAGTCACAAGCACGTGACGTTTTGAGTATCGAGAGATCATACGCCTTTGATAGAAAGCCCATTTGATCGTTTAGAGTTATCGTGTTCCATATTGATCTGGAATACTAAGCCTAAAGGTTCCCGGATGGGAAGCTAAGTTTAGGTTAACCTCTAGCGGCTCTATATTTCTAAATCCTATGAGGTCACACACATTGGGACTTTACCAGACTAAATAAAGAACTTATATACGAGGTCTATACCAAGAATAAAAGGGAGAGTCAAACTCAATTTGTATGAACCAAATTTTGGTCAGACCAATGTTCGAGAAAGAAGGGAAAGGTTTAATCGATACCACAAGTGGACCTTACGAGATTTCTCGCAAGGGCCGTGAGGCAAGCTTGTGCAAGTGCTAGAAGTTCTCAGGGGTTTGTAAGCGCTGCTTGGCAGTGCTCAGGAAAGCCCGCAAGCAAGCCTCTGATAAGTGTATAGTTACACTTATTATCATTATAATTTTATACATTAACCACTATAGTTTAAGTCATTTTTATACTTCATATAAAAGATTTCACGTGGTATGTAGTTGTTTTTGATGCAAATGTAGATACTAGGTAAATCTTGGAAGTAAAATGAACAAAAGTGGAATTCTATGTAAAAAGAGTGAAAAATGTGTAAAAATATGCATGGAACATAAAGATTTGGCTCAGGATCGAAGTTGTCAAAGAACGGTGAAGTTACAAGAAGAATTCTAAAGAAAACACAATTCACGGTCGCGACAACCATTCGCGGTCGTGACTTAGTATTCTTCAGAACAAAAAGTTGCCAACCAAAAGTTCACGATCACGACATGAACCTCATGGTCCTGAGTTGGATGGTTTTTGGTCAACTCTGATCTTCTTTCAACTGCTAGATAAGAATTATCAACCTCCATCAACCACCATCAACTACCAACGAAAAGACACTTATCAGAAGTCAACCAATCATGAAAAGGTGGCTATCCATTGTGGATAAGGATAAAGCTTCTCATCCAATCACAATGAAGTGATGCAATCTTTTACCAATGGACACGACTCTTCGTTTGGATAGATGTAACCATTCATACTCTATAAATAGGGCTCCAAACTCACCAATTTCAGGG
>CATIWQ010026627.1:0-13591 GCA_949673415.1 Euphorbia schlechtendalii
AAGCTGACAGCTGACAAGCGAAACGATAGCTGTAATCTAGTAAAGAGGATAAGCCAACAAACTGATAGAACTAATACAAACTTGAGTATTACATACATAATGGATTTCATCAAGCTTAAACAGTTTGAAGCAACGCATAAATAACCAACAAAACCGAAATATTAATATGAAAGGAGCACAACGTTAGCACACAACATAGATCATGTCCAAAATCAAGATTAGATTCCTTAAAATGAAAGGCACAGCTCAGCAATGAACATCCATTTTAAACAACTTACGCACTGCCCCCACCATACACCCCTGATAGAGATGGCAGAACATTTTCATTTTCGACCACACAAGACATTACGGTGTTTGTGGACACAAAGTAACAGATACATGTGGCATTACACATATTAATCACACTCAAACCATAACATGTACGTGACTTCACCAATTAAACCAAGAACATGAAAATAAGAACCCCAAAAGAGTTAACCAAACAATAACCTCGAGAGGCAGAAACCTTGTTTATCAAGCAATCCATTGAATTTTGGAGACACATTGCCCCATTGGTTAATTGCTTAACATGGATTCAAACAGGTTTGGTTCGCAGAATGGCTATTCCGTGCAATAGAAGAAAAAAATGATCCCAAATTTGTCTAAAATCCATAATTGGACGCAATAGGTATTCCTAGCTATTATACATCTCATGGAATAGCTATTCCTCCAATTTTATAATGAATAGCTATTCCAAGAGATATATAATAGGTAGGAATAGCTATTCCGTCTGACTATCGATTCTACACAAATTATGTTATCAATTTTTACATCTTTCCATTTGTTTTTCTTATATTCCACGGAATAGTCATTCCACAAACCAAAGTAGCCTTGACATGTTTGAAATGCAGCTAGTTAGCTGACAAAAATGTATCAAAATAGCAAGGCTATTTGAAGTTGAGGATGACCTCAATTGGTAAAAAAACTAAAAGATTTGAGGTGAGATCCGTCTGTGCCAATTCTACCCAAACAACCAGCAAAATCTACCAGAGAACTGTACTTCATGTCTTCAAATCTTTGCAATGTACTACACAAACATTAACCCTAAGCTATTCCCTCCACAATTGCAACTGAAAGTGAAACTCCTCATTTTCTTGGATCTAATTCACAAAAATCGTAGTAGTTGGCTAATATCTATCATAGGTTCATGATTGGATGGCACTACCAGAAATATAAAGAAAGCAAAGCTCCCTTAAAAAGGAGATCTCAACAAAAGAAGATGCATGGAGATAGTAACATTGATTTTCCAATAATGTGCAATATAAATAAGGAAGAACAATCACAATTTACAAGTATCAAAACTATAATGCAGAAATAAATTAAGCATCAGGCATAATAATACAATTACCAAGCAAATTTTAAAATCATTACTGCAAGGACAAGCAATCAAACAAATTCAATGTAAAATATAACTCAGAAGGATACCTTCAAAACCCACAATAATGTGAGCATATGACTCAAATTTCTCTGTATTCTTGACTGGAAAAGGGGGGCTTGTAAACATATAGGCATATTACCTCCAGAAATGCCTTCAAAACCCACAAAAATGTCAGCATTATGACTCCATTTACAGAAAAATCCGCCTGCAATCAACAAAACAAACTTCAGATTGAACGTATCCCAAACACAGCAGTAACAAACAAACAAAAATTCCAAAAACATCAAAATTACCAATTTGGTGGATATGGAAGGAGGCAAAATCTCACCGCCTTTCTGGCTCGCCTAGACACCTTCTTAAAAACATTTTGAAATAATCCAACCAACAGATCTAAACTCCGATCTTCTACCTCTTCCTAATCATCTTCATCGAATGATTCCAATTCCGAGGATCACCGGCTAAATTAGTATTGCTAGAGCGACCATTTAGAAACCCTTCTCGAAGCTCAAAGGAGAAGAGGAGTAGGCGGTGATTCGAGGGAAACAAATTGGAATCAGAAGTAAAAAGCTGATGTTTATGAACTGGACAAGTAGTTGAAGAATAAGAAGGAAGAGATGAGAGGTTGACTGTAAATGACATGGTTGTGAGTGAAATTTAGGGATTTTCAGGGGGTTTATTGACAGCATGATTAGGGTGTTTTTCAAAACTATTCTTTTAACTTAAAAGATTTTAACTTGGAATTATAACTTTTTTGACATGAATTGAAAATGTAGCAGTTTTGTGGAACATCCCCTGAAACTATGGCAATCAATCATGAAAGTAATAAGTTGTTTAATTGTTGCAGAGAAACAGCCAATTTCAAGACTAGCAAACAGAAATATGTGATTTAACCATTAACCTTTTCTGCCATCGCAGTTTGGCATGCTCCATCTTGAAGATGACGAAATGAATTTTGTAACATTTTGGGTTGAAAATGTTTATTTTATATCTGCTGTTTAAATGGGGAAAGATTTAGGCCCTAAGTTTCTAGGATCATATACATATGAAATAAAAATTCAACGTGTTGTTTTTTAAAAAATAAATAATATTTTTTAATGATATATATATTGTTTATTTTCATTTAAAAATGTATAATTAAGTAATAAAAAAATAATTTAAAGTATTTCATTGATTAATATTAAATTATTAATTATTTTAATAAGTTGGCATTTCATTTTATTGTTTACATGTACATGATCAAATAGTTAATATTCAACATTTATTGTGTCATATTATGTAGGAAATACTTTAAAAACAAAAGAGCTAATGTAGAGTCATTTTTTAGTTAATTGTCCATTTTTACCTATGCCTCAAAGTTGGTACAAAAAGTCATATGTCACATCCCCAGATTTAGAAGTGTCAAACTTTACACCTCAAATTTGACAAAACCGTATAACTTAACCTACATTATATAGGAAATAGAAAATTGGGATAGTTAATGTAGAATTATTTTTTAGTTAATTGTTTATTTTTACATATTCTTCAAAGTTGGCACGAAAAGTCATATGTCACCCTCAAATTTTGAAGTGTCAAACTTTACACCCCAAAGTTTACAAACTGTATAACTTAACCCCCTAAAGCGGACTTGCTCAGTCTCATCTCGAAAAGTGTAATGCACTCGCGTTGGCATGTTCAACTTCGAAAAATCCATCAAATTGAAATGTGACACGTCATCATCCCCTTAATCTTCTCTTCATTTCTTCCTTAGAGCATCTTTAGTAGAATGTCTATTTAAAATAAATAATCGATTAAAAAAACTTTACACTAGATTGCTAGTGATCTTTTTTCTATATCACGTGTCACGTTTAATATTAAACATTGTTTATTACATCTTTTACAGATATACAAATAAAATAGAAGTTTGTATCATTAATTATATTACATTTTAATAATGCACGAGTAATTTAATATTACGTTTGGTGCCGAAAAATTATCATTTTAAGATTTTAATCAAAACCAATGAAATATTTATTGCACTATTAAAATAACTAATATATTTTTTACTTTATCATAAAATTCTCTTTCTTCTTAATTACTATCTTATGATTTCATTTAAACTTAATCTCTTTCCTAATTAATACAAGAGTAAATCAGGGAAAAAAAATGTTAAATTTTGCATTGATATTTTTTGAGAATGATAAATAAAAAGGAAAATAGAATATTGAGTATAATGATAATCTTTTGACACCAAAAGAAGTAAATGATTTAATATATTTAATATTATTTTATTTTGAAAAAATACCATATTCAATTAGACAATCTATTGGGACTCATTTTAAAAATGTTTTGTCTATTTTACTACCTCATCAATTTGATTATCTATTCCATGTGACATATTGTCGAATCCACTATCTATTAAAGATGTTCTTACTTCTCCTACTTTGCTGCAATTTCCACTAAAGTAACCAAATTTCATAAATTCACATAAAAAATAAGAAGACATTGTCGCATTTATGCAATTAAGGATTCTGATTGTGAGATTTAATGGCCGAAATTAGTAGGCAAAGTGAGTGATTCATCAATGTCGAGGCTCAAATGAAATACGCAGCTTATAATGCTATTCTCATGGTTTCTGTAATCTATTGTTGCCATTTTTTGAAAGGAGAATGTTGAGAAAGTGATATGCAGAAGATTATAAACATCCAAATCACTACATATTCAATTGATTTGAGGATTTAAAGCAAAAAAAAAAAACTAACACAAAAACCATGTAAAAGGAGATGAAAATAAAGCAAGAAGAAAACTTAGAAAAATAAGATAACTGATTTATTTCTCTTCCTGTCAAAATTAATGATCTAAAATTTCTTTTCAAAATATATCGATTTCCTAGAATTCCATTGTCCAGTTTCTTAAAAATTAGGGTATAGGTAAAAAATCAATTATCTCATTGGTATTATCTACTTATACTAATTGAGATTGAGTATTATCTATCTTTTTCTGGATCATTTACTTGTACTGATTGAAATTGAGTATTTCTTTTTTGGTATTATCTTTCAAACTTTAGTACATTACAAGCTTATAAAAAATGAAACCGACTAAAACTTAACCTTTTGAGTTGAGCGTACTGACTTTCTTTAAATCAATATTATATATTTTTTATTGAAAATGTTAGAGTCCATTTACAATATAAACGATTCATAAATTGTCTTTTTTCATTATTTATAAAACGTACTATAAATTGGATAGAAAATATACCAAGTATAAAACTTTAATACCTTAATACCAACATATCACGACGTAAAATCTATATGTATTTAACAATGATATGTAACAGAGTGTGTTAGTGGTCCAAAAGCTATTTCAATACAAGTAAAGGTTACAGAGGACCAGCTAAGAAATGGGGCCTTTTCTGGATCTGTTTGGAACGTGGATTTCGCTATTCTATTACTGGATTAGTCACGCATTGTCTCTGAATAGTGCATAAATCAATTCTTTAATTTTCAAACAAGAAACATTATAATTGTTTGTTGATATGTCAACTGTTGTAGTTAAAAGAAGTAGAGTTTAATAGTTGTACTTAGACATCAAACAATATTAATGTCCAAAAGGAAAATATAAATTTGCTAACCCACTGAAAATTTTACTTGTAAAAAATGTTAATATTTGTTTTTAATAAAATTCGAGATATGCATGTTTATCTAATAGTAAAGTGTTAATATTTAGAATAATGCTTTAAATCTAACTAAATATCATTTAATATTGGAGATGTTATAAGAACATGACTATTTCAAAAGAGTAATTTTTATTTTTTTTTTAGAGTGAAGTAAACTCAGTTTAGCTTCACCTGTTTGGTCTGGTTTAAGTTGGCGCCATAAGCTTCAAAGAACATCTCAAAAAAATATTTACAAAGGAAAAAGCAATTTTTCCACAAAAAAAAAAATGTCTTTGGCACTAGAATTCAACTATGGTACGATGAGTCCCATAAACATCTCCTAATAGGTGGCAACATAGTTTCTTATTAAGTATAGTGTTAGAAGTGGTTTTGTGTGAGAAGAAAAAGGAAACTAGTGACCAAGATTTCAAGAATTGTTGGTTGAGTTTCAAGATTTCAAGAATGTGGAGACATATGCAGTTGGCCGAGTCGGTTTGCAACCACGGCTGCCAGTTAGGAGGTGTTTTTTAGAGTATAAAAAGAGTTTTTCGTTGACTTCTCGTGACAAAGACATGTCTGTTGATGGAAATTATGACTTTAGGCCTGGAAAGATTTGTTCTTTATGATTTCTTTTGGGTTCTGCATGTCAATTTCTTGGTTTTCTTTAAATTATAGAAACATGTTTACTTGTTGTAATCATAGTCGGGATGCTTAATAATCATTATTAGTTTGTTATAACGTTGTAATTAATCTTTAAAAACTTGTTATATTTTTTTTTTTATTAAGAGATTTAGGATTTTTCTCACAATTCCGAACCGGGTATTATTAAGGTTAAACGTCTCACAAAAAGTGCTTTTTTTGAGAATCGAACTCTCAACCTTCAAGGTTCAACTAGCAAATTTTTACCACTAGAACCAACAACCTTGGACATAAACATGAATTTCCTTATTGTGCTCATAATATCTTGATGAACGGGTGACCTTTCTTATCACTTTTATTGAGATGAGATGTTGAATTTTTTTATAATTATTGTGCAAATGCGCTTATATTATTAAATTACACAGGAAAAATCCTACCCCACCCCGGATATGGTTGATGTCTTAACCTAGTGATAGAGACTGAATTTGTAACTCTAGAAATCACAGTTTGAAACGAGATGTTGAATTTGAATATCATTCAAATTAAAAACTAACATCCAAATTAAACTTATTACTCTAATTTAAAATTTTTGCAAATAACGTCTACAATCTCACTCATAAAATGACAACAAAGGTTTACCAAAAAAATTGCCAAGTACAAGAGCAACTCTTCCATCTACGATTTTCGACAAAGGTACCTTGTTGGTGGGTCGATAAGTAAAACCTATTTACCTTAAAAACTCGTAAATTTCACATGATAACTTAAACCAAATTGTGCAAAAGTTGGATTTTCAATTTCTTCTTTTCTTAAAATGAATAACAACTGGGAAACAACTTCAGTTACAAAAACACAACACATATTTATAACCAGCACAAGTTTTTATATTCTACCTTCTGTGATTGTATAAAGGGGTAAGCCTTGAACCCCTGCACACTAACCATTTTATACCGATTCAATGCAACTGTCAAACCATAATATACTCTTATTTATTGTCTGAGTGATATGCTTCTCGATTATGCTACATTAGTTGTATGCTGGCTCGAATTTTCTGATGTATCTTTGCATCATCCATTATTCAAGAGGTGGCAGCTTTCAATATGATGCCTTTATTCTTCTATAGCACATTTTCTGCATAAATCAAATCAAGCTGCAGGTTGTGTGCCGCTCCACAAATGGTCATCATCATGTTCGTTCGTCTTAATATAGCGGCTTTCTTGAAGATAAGTAATCCCAGACCATATTCCTCGTATAAGTAAGACGCTTACAAAAACTGCAGTTCCAAGAGTGCACACCACCTGCATAAGAAGATAGAGCAAAATGTGAGAACCCATTCTAGCTATCTGTTGTTCAAGTTAACTTACATTAAATCCATCTATAATTGCACAAAGAATACAAGAATAGGTGAGGGAATTAGAACATTATTAGGTCTACAAAATTTATAGTATGAGATTATCGTCGAAACCTTGAACTTCTTAAATGAATGGCTGTATACATTATGAGCTCAAAGTCCAAAGCTTGGTAAACTGAGCTTCTGGGAAACTCGATACCTTTAATACCTATCTATCTACACTGCCATCTAATAGAAATCCAATATCCAAGACTGGTGGTATTGTAAACATATGTAATTTCATTTTGTTAGTTACCACATCATGCGAACTAAAAAATTGCAAATTAACAAGTTTTACCATTTCATTTCAGCATTCGATAGCAGGGTAAAATACTTCACAAGCACTACCAACAGGGAATGACTCAGACAATCATCGAAATGCTTAGAAATACTACTGGGGATGCATTAGAGTTTAAAACAGTAGGCATCTTTGATAGTACTGTAGGCAGCTTACCAGACAAAAAAAAAGGCATTTGTAAAAACAGACAGAAGAACCTTTGCAAAGAATATCTCACTAACCCCAGAATTTGGTAATACATAATAGAATCAACTAGTAAGCCATGCTGCTCGACTGCTCTTTCTATCTCATCATACACAATGCCAGCCCAAAAAGTCAAAATACTCATTTCTCGGCTCCTTGAAGCTGACAGGTTAGTCAATGACTCTAATATGGTAAAGAGTATAGGCCAAAAAATGATGGAACCAATACAAACTTGAGTATTCCAAACGTAATGGATATCATCATGCTGAAGCAGTTTAAGCAACACATGAATAACCAGTAAAACCGAAATATCAACTTTCTTCTGTCAATGAACCACCACTATGAAACCAGAATCACAGCTTTAGCACACAACATCGATCAGGCCCTGTTCTCTTCAACTTCTGAAAGTTTAACTGAACTAAACTTAACTGAACTTAACTGAATCGAATTGAACTTAACTGAACTAAACTTATTTCAGTGTACATTTATAACTACACGTAGCTGAATTGAACTTAACTGAATTGTAGTTGAAGAGAACAGGGCCAAAGTATACATGTAACATGGGGCTCTGTAAACGTTAATTATGTACTCATATATTAAAATGTGTCTGATTTCACCGATTAAACCACGAGAGAAGACTGAAGAGGCTTCTGATCAATAAGAAGCCCAAGAGAGTTGAAAACAGAACAACAGCCTCAAGAGGCAGATTCCTTGTTGAACATGCATATTATTATTTCATAAAGTTTTTTTAATACTCTTTGCCCTTCCCATTGTCCAACATGAATTCTCCCAGTTTGATATGTATGGGATGCAGCTAGGCAGCTAGGAAGTTGATTATATATATAAATTCGACCAGAATTGTGATCCTTGTGTGCAGCCAATTCTACAAGAGAATATACTTCATGTGTTCAAAGTTTTGCAATGTACTAAGAAAACAACAACCAAGAACTATTCCCTCCACAATTGCAACTGAAATTCCTCATTTTCTTTAATTTGATTCACAATAGTTATAGCAGTTACCTAATATCTATCATAGGTTCATGATTGGATGGCAAAACCAGAAATACTAAGAAATTTAAGCTCCCTTGAAAGGACATCCCAACAAAAGAAAATGCATGGGGATAGTAACATTGATTTTCCAACAATATGTTTATCATAAAAAATAAATCAAGAAGCACAATCACAAAGTATCAAAAATTATAATAGAGAGCTAAATAAGCATCGGGCTTAATACAAATATAACATATACTACACACAGTTTAAGCAACTTTCAAAATCATTACTGCAAGGACAAGCAATCGAAAACTTCAATTAAAATACAATACAAAGGATGCCTACAAAAGTCAAATCCCATAAAAATGTCAGGCATATGACTTAGTTACTTTCTGTATTCATGACCGGGAAATGGGGACTTGTAAAGATATAGCCATATTACCTCAAGAAATGCCTTCAAAACCCACAAAAATGTCAGCATTATGACTCCATTTACAGAAAACCCCACCTGCAATCAACAAAAAAAATTCAGATTGAACATATCCCAAACTCAGAAGCAATAAACAAACAAAAAATCTAATAGCATCAAAATTACCAATTTGGTGGATATAGAAGAAGGCAAAACCGATCTCACTGCCTTCCTGGCTCGCCTAGAAATTTTCTTAAAAATATTTTGAAAAAATTTAACTAACAGATCTAAACTCCGATCTTCTTCCTCTTCCTCATCATCATCATCTTCATCGTCGTCGTCTCCTCCATCATCAAAAAACTCATTATTAATCGAGCGGTTCCAATTCCGAGGATCGCCTACTAAATTAGAATCTCCAGAGTTACCATTAGAAACCCTTCTCGAAGCTCTTATGAGAAGAGGGGGACGCAGTGATTCGAGGGAAACAAATTGAAGATGCAAATTGGAATCAGAAGAAAAAAATTGATGTTTATGAATTAGACAGATAGAGGAAGAATAAGAAGGAAGAGATGAGAGGTTGACTGTAAATGACATTGTAGTGAGTGAAATTTATGGATTTTCAGGGGGTTTTTGTGACTGTGACTAGCGGTATCAGACGTGAAACCTCGGGGGAATAAAGATGATAAATTGTTGCAGAGAAACAGCGAATTTCAAGAGAAGCAAACAAAGTCTGTAACGTAACCATTAACCTACTCTGCCATGGCAGTTTGGAAATTCCCACTTGAAGATGACGAAATGAATTTTGAGAATTTTGGCTTGAAAATTGTTTATTCTATTTCTGCTGTTTAATTGGGAACAAAATATAATTACTTTTTTCTCACTAAAGTGCAGTCCTAATTTTTAATTTATCAATTTATTCCATCTATTTTCGTTATTGTATTAGGGTATGCCCAGTGGTATTTTGGAAGTTTAATCCTTCATGCTTGTTTGAACTTGTTTAAAGTAGGTTTTTATGATCCTGAATTTTGAAAATGTGATAGATAAATCTTTTTGTTTAAAAGTTTAACGCATCTACATCCCCTGAACTTATCCAAAAATGGTTGTTGTCACCTTGAACTTACTTGTTTAAAACGTGTCATGTTACTCCATTGTGCTGACCTGGCTTGCTACGTGGATGGCCATCAAAATACATGCACGTGAAGTATGTTGTGGAATAGAAAATGAATAAAAAAATCCATAACATTCTAATTCTTACCATTCAAAAACCCTAATATATGTTCTTCGTCCTCTTCAAAACTTCATCTCTATTCTAAATATTTTCTTCAATTAATCATAATATTGTATCGATTCTTGGCCCGTCATTTTCATTTTCTTGTTCTTAAAACCGATATTTTTACAAGGAGGTAAAGTAACTCATTTTAGACAAGTACAGGGGGCTATCTGTCACATTTCAAAGTTCAGGGTAGCAACAGCTCTTTTTGAACAAGTTCAGGGGGGCGCAGATGCATTAAGCCTTGTTTAAAACGCGTCACTTTACCGCTCCCCCTCCATTGCCACGTGTCAGATTTTGGTTGGTTTGATTTTTCAAAGATGTTATTTTTTTATTTTTTTCTCTCTAACCAGAAACTGACATGTGGCATTGAGGAGATAAACTAGTGCATATTAAACAAGTTCAGGATGTATTTGACACATTTGAAAGTTCGAGGTGGTAATAGCCTATTTTGAACAAATTTAGGGGGGTGTCGATGCTCTAAGCCTACTATATATAGAGTAATCTCTATATATAAAGTATAGTCACACTTAGAGATGGCAACGGATCCTGGACCCGGTCCGGATTCTTGAATCTGGATCCGTTTTTTAGGATCTTGATCTTAATTTTATAGATCCGTCGGATCCGAGTCAGATCCGGGGTCCAGGAAAACGGATCCGGGTCTGGGTCCGGGTCCGGATTTGACAATGAAATGCGGATCCAGACCCGGATCCGTAATTAAAGATTAATTATACTTTTTATTTATTATTTATCCTGAAAATATTGGATAATTAATATTATTCGATATCCACGTAAATCCAATTGTATGAACATAATTAAATGAGCATTTAAACTATTTAAAATAAGGTGAAATGTACAAGTATGAAAACTGAAACTAAAAATTTGATGTTAATTACATGGATCCCGTTTTGGACTCGTTTATGGACCCGGATCCGTTAGATCTTGATCTGGATCTTAAAATTATGGATCTGCTAAATCCGGGTCCAATATATTCAAACAGATCGGTCCAGGTCCAAGCCGAATCCGGCCCGTTGCCATCTCTAATCACACTCCAATGATACTCTATATCTTTACTCTAAAAATAGAATAAGATCCATGCTCTTACTCTATTTTTGAAGTATGAATGTATTATTATTTTATTATTGTTACTTTTACTTTTATAATTAAATCAATGAATAGATATTTATAATTTTGCTAATTAATTTTTAATAATTTGAATATTTTTTAATAATTATAAATAATAGTTTTATGATTTAAAAATATTTATTTAAATTATTAATAAGTAAATGTTAAATATTAATTTTTTAACATCATTTAATATTAATAATCATTGTCTAATATGAAAAATATTAAAATTTGAATATATTTTATAATAAAAAATAAGAACATAACGTTTTTTCAAAAATAATATAATAATGATAAAATATTGTTTGATGAAGAGAATCATTTTTTGAAGTTGAAAAATAGAGTATTGATTTGGAGTAAATTTACTGCAACAACAATATAAATAAGTGAAATAATATAAAAATAGAGTTTAAAGTAGAGATAATAGTGTAATGGGTTAAAAATTGCCTGAAAATAATTACGGTAATGTCTTAATTTGCTTCATTAGCATTATGAACCTTTTGATATGTTTATTGTAGATGGTAGGTTATCCTTCGTTGGAAATAAACAAGGATTATGAATGGTATATACGTAAAGTAGAATTGAATTCAAATAAACAAACTAATTAATTTTGTATTAGGTGAGTTCAACTTACTTATATACTCACCCAAACCATCGAGTTCAACCATCATTCTCTACGATGTTAAGCAAACATTTTACAAGCCTAACTAAACTGACCATTGTGGTTCTGGTCTTAAGAATCAAATTACACATATAGCATGAATTGTTTAAAATTGACTTACAATTCATTGACAAAAGTATACTCAATTAAAGTACAGTCTTCCAATTTATTTCTATTGGACTCAACTTTAATGACCATTTTATATTTATTGGAAGAGTTAAATTTTAAATATAAGGATAAGTATGTATTTATATGAAACATCGTAATGGCTAATTTGAAAACATAGGAGTTAAAAACACAATTAGTTTTAATACTTTCATAGTAAATACTATATTATAATGAATTTAGAAAAGATTTTATGGTACAAAAGGTATGAAAATAGGGTTTTAAATAAAAAAATTGTTCTATCGTTCTAAGATCCTGTTCTCTTCAACTTCTGAAACCTGAATTGAATTGAACTTAACTTAACTGAACTAAACTGAACTGAACTGAACTTAATGGACCTGAACTTAACTTAACTTAACTGAACTTAACTAAACTTAATGAACCTGAACTTAATTGAACTTAATAATAAATATATTAATTATTAAAATAATAAAAAAACCAATTAAATATAAAAATAAATAAATTATTAATAATCATTACAAATAATATTATTAATAACTATCTATATAAAATAATTAATAAAATAATTTTAATACCATTAATAATAAAAAAAATTATAATATTTAAATTCATTTAATTAAAATTTTGTTATTCAAATAATAATTATTGTTACAATTACACTTGAATTAACAATAATTATTATAATATATGGTAGTTTGGATTCAAATTATCACTTATTATTAGATTACAAAAACGTAATAGTTGTTTTAATTAATAAATATTTTTATTTTATTATTCCATATCACATTTTCTAATTAATTAATACTATGATTATAAATAAAAGTATTATTATATTATAGTTACATTAATACTATTATTATATCAATAACACTAGTAATTATAAATATTTAAAAATTATTTTTACTATATTTATAATAAATATTAACTACATTAAATAATAATTATTTTTTTATATTAATAATTTTATCATTGTTCTTCTTTTTATATTATTATTACTATTAATTTTTATTAAAAATTAATTAGAATAATCATTATTAAAATTAAAATTTATAGACCTGAACTGAACTTAATAGACTTTTTTTTTTTGAAATCAAAACTTGCTATAAATATTGTTGATTCTCAGTTGAAATATCAATTTGATCCTTTATCAATGATCAAGTTCCAACTACATATGAAATAAAAAGGAAATAACTTTTAAACTAAGAACGAAACAAATTATAGTCATAGAAATTCATGGTCTCCCCATTCTACAGTAAAAAGGGCAGCTCGATGCATGGAAGAGTATTTTATAAAAGAAAAACTTCAAATTTTAAAATATGAATGCATCTAAAGTATGCAAACCAAGATTCAGTGAATGAAAACGCAGGCCAATGTCACTCAGAAGAAAATAACCTACTTAGGCTCTGCTAAACTTATTTAAGGTGATATCAAGTGCCTTCACCCTTTCACACA
>CATIWQ010026632.1:0-19107 GCA_949673415.1 Euphorbia schlechtendalii
GCCCGGCCCGAGCCCGCTTCCATGGGTCGGGCTTGGACACACATTTTTTTAAAAAGCCCGGCCCGAGCCCGAGCCCGGCAAAACCCGAAGATTATGGGTCGGGCTTGGTTTTTATATAAATACCCGAGCCCGGCTCGACGGATAACTTTATATATTTATTATATATTTATACATTAAATTTATTATTATTTTAAGATTTTATATTTTATCCTATTAAATTTTTATACTTCGTTACAATAAATGTTACTAAATATTAAAGATTTTAAGTAAATAGTGCAATTATATTTAAAATTTAAACATATTTTAACTTTTTTTATATTTTTTCTATCAATTTAATAAAAAAATTAATAACAAATAAAATATTCATGGGTTTGGGCCGGGTTTGGGAATGACCTTGTTAGCCTGGCCCGAGCCCGAAATTCTAAAGTATGGGCTTGGGTTAACGTTTTTTGTAAAAAGCCCGCCAAGCCCGGCCCGAACCCGGCCCGGTCTGCCCGACGAATAGGTCTACTATGAACTAGGATATTCTTATTTTGCTACTATTGTTTTTGTCACAATCTTTTACTTCATTTGTCTTTAGCTTGGTTTATACAGATGCAAATGTTATTGCTGAGAAACTCATTTTGAAGAGGCAATGGAGTCTGAATGTTTATTCCACCTATTTGTGCTGCCCATCGTTTTCTTTCTTCATGCATCTCACTCCTTTTCCTCAACAGAAAACATCAACTAGTTAAACACATCCCTTCATGTATTTTTAGATTTTGTTTAGTTTCTTCATTTTTTGTTTGTCACTTTAGATTATAATGCATTTTCATCATTTTTTTCTCTATTTTTATCCTTGTATTAGTAATGATAAAGAATGTGAATTAATTGAGTTATAAGTTGGTAATTCAGAAAAATAAAATTTTAATGTATCAAGAACAAACTAATCATTTTAATAGTGTAATAAATTTTTTATTTGATTTTGATGTAAATCTTAAAAAAAATATATAAAAAAGACGTTTGAAAGTTTGTATCATAACCATCACATAATCAGAACTCGCTTCAGCATGAACCTGTTCCCATAACAACAAATACAACAGCTCGTAACCAGACTATACTCTTAACTTTTTGTCTATTACTTTAGTATCTTTTTTAATTGTTAGTGAGTCAGTGACAATAAAACTGTAAGTAAATCAAATCGAAAATTTCAATTTGATAAATATATTTTCTCGTCATTTGGGTAACGAGAATGGGTACAAAGTCGCCCATGTATAAGGAACTGACTAGTCATTTTTCGGATACGCTAGATTCCATGTAATATCTCTAGGGAATTCATATCTACAAACTCATTATAAATTCTTTTTCAATTTTAAGAGAAAGTAACATGGAATAAAAATATATTGTTTTAAATCAAGTAAAATCGAAAACTTTCCAACAATTAACACATGATAATTTCTTTGACACGAATTGACTGAAGAGACTGCAAACCGAAAGAAGCCAATAAATCATGATGAAAATGAATGTGGTGTCAAATTATGTTCTTTTCTCACTTTTGCACATATATAATATTGAGTTACAAATTGATTACATCTCACAAATTCATTATTATAATAAATTAATATATCTTCTTTCCACACACCAACAAATTATCACAAATAACATTTCTTTTTTCGGTTCCATTGAAAGCAATTTATCACAAAACATATTTTTTTTCAAATTTATATTTTGCTTTATCATGGTAAATTATTGACTTCGTATTCTATATTTATATATATTGGTCAGATTTCTTTACCAAAGAATAAGAATATAGTGTATTATTTTAATTTGGGGTTCATAATACTTCTGTGGACATAGTTTCCCTACTAAATGAAGAATCAGTTATTCTAGTTAATAATTATACATCATGATTTGCAATCGAAAAACATAGATAATCTAAAAACACTAAAAGCAATCACTCTGAGTTTAAACATCGAACGTAAAACACTACAAAACACAAATATTTTTTTATTCAACTATAAAATATAAACATTAACCTATATTTTTTCTTAGTCCCAACTAACGATTTTGAATATTCAAACCCGTTGCACATGACATAACATTAACCAGTATTGTAGATTTTAAACAATCCTTTTGAATGGATATAGATTTAAGATGTTTAATGTAAAAGATCAACAAATTTCTTGTCTAAAAATTGATGAAGTCCAACCATGTTATAAATCAAGATCGAAATATGTAACAACAGATCCGCGATTGAAAAGGACAAATGTGTAATAGATGATAAAAAAAATAGCAAATACACATAATTCTCAAAAATACTTTTATATTTTTTTAAAAAAAAGACAAAAAGACTAACAGAGTTAGACTGTAGTTAAATAAAAGTGAATTATTTGTTATTGGAAAGATAAAAGAAATCGAATAAATGCCAATAAACACCTAGTAAGAAATGTCTATGTTTGATTTAGTAGATACGATCACATGAATAGGATTGGGTCGGCCATTCATTTATTTGCTATAGTACACGGGCTCACTGAATGAGTATTTGATATATGTTACGGTTCGAGTATTTACTATTTAGTATGATATGTTCTAAAGTAGTTCAAAAGTAGTGATTACATTCATTTTATACTTAATTGGTATGAAGTTATGAAAATCAAAATAAATATTTGCGCGTGTGTATGTACATATGTGTGTATATATATATATGTATGTTATTTTTAAGAAAATGATATAAGTCATGTTGTCACTGAGATAATTCAAAGTAATGAACATAATGGGAGTGTTTCTCAAAAAATCTAATTTTTAACTTATTGTTGTGTTCGATGAAAATCACAAAAGTTAAAAACTGTTTTTTTAAACTACTAAGAGTAGCTTCTTATTTTTGTATCATAATTTAAAAAATAAACTGGAAGAGACACTCTTGCAAAGTGTTTATAAACTCAAATCAACTTATAATGTGTTTTGACCGCATCGTAAATTTTGGAAAATACACGTGTATCTCATTACATGATTAGGAAATCAGGTGTAACAGACTCCATTAACGACAACAATACATTCACAACTCACAAGATTGATTCAAAGCTTCGCAAACATATTGTAAAGATTGATTATCAGTTCCATTTTGATTGGTTAGTATACATAGTAAAATTGGCAATTATATAAATTTAATTGTTTGAAAAACTAGAAGAAATTTTCCTTTTTCTTAGGATTAAAAGTGAGTATTAATAAAATGCACCATTCATGTCAAGTATGAGAGTTGCTTGACGAGTCCAATACAGAATAAGTGTTGGTGTCACAAAAGTTTCGTCTCGATATTTGTACAACCAATATTTTGAAAAATCTATGTAGCATAATTTAATTCGGTATTCGGGAATATATGAAATAGCTAACTTTTGTTTTATGACATTAATAACAATGTGCTTTAACTATTTCAGAAAAGAAAAAAAAATCTTCCCCTACTAGTAATAAGTAATAACTAACAAAAACTATAAAATAATTGGGTAACAAATTGCTGAATGGGATCAAAGAGGTGACTCTTGAACTACTTAACATGTTGGTATTGTAGAAAGGTGAAGAGAAAGTCAAAGTGAGGGAGAGTTGTTAGACTTTTGATGAAAGAGGCTGCAGTTTTAGGAACATCAATTGACACTTCAATGTCATAATGTGAAAGTGCTTTACAAGACTTGAGACTTAGTTGAAGGTTGTCTTCTGTATTCTACTGCCGTATTGCCTAACTGTCAAGTTAACTGAATATTTTCCTCATATTCATACTTTCACATTAGCATGCAAAGCCGCTAAACCCGAGCTTAGACATACATTTTACATAATTACCCTTGAATCTGAGTTCCATGAAACCTTGATCTTGAAATTTGTATTAGTACGAGCATATACTTCATTTTTTTTTGTAAGTCGATATTTTAATTATTTATTATTTTTGTTTATGGTCTTTAAAAATAAGTTTAAATATTACTGAAAGTTAATAATATGGGTGGGTGACCTGAGTCACATTAGTTCATTGTAATGTTAGATTCCATTAGGAAGTATGGAAGGACTGACATTAATTAGCTGAATTTTGTTGGACTGAATCAATAAGATGTCAGCATTTTGTGACTATTTAGTTTGAAAAAAATGCTTTGCATTTAAACTTCGTATTGGAGACGTTACTGAACAGTTGATTTAACTGAGAATAGGAACAATCCTCTAATTGGTTTGGCTTCAAGTTAATGTTTTATTAGCTCTTTAATTAAAACAATACTTGCTAACACTTCATGAAAATTCATATATATACCATTTTGGAATTTATTAATTCAAAAAATGGCATTGTTATGTTTATACATTGATGATTTAATATTTTGCAAGTTATTTTGTTCTTCATTATTATTATTCAATTAATAAAAATTAATTTATCATTAATCATCATTAAATTAACAACGTGACATTTAATCTAATACTAATCGATGATGCAAAAAACCATAAAACAAAGTCATGTCATCATAGAAAAGTTCTGATACATCATTATTGCTATGCAAACGGTGACTGTATATATTGAATAATGAAATTTGTTCAAACTTGTTTGCTAAGTTTAGGAAATGACTAATGTTTTTTTAAACCATAATATGTCAAAGACTGTTTTAATGAAGTAAAAATATTTAACAACTTAAAGACCAAAAAGCTTTGTACCGTGTCCTTTAAAGAAAAAAGTAAATCAGGTGGTATATTATTTATACTTATTGAAATTTATTAAATTATATTCCTCTCGTAAATTAATTATGAAATATTGTCAAATTCATGCATTATTTAAAGTCAGTTTTGTTGAACTTTTTTAAATTATTTTTCTAAAAAATTTCATTTTCAATCTTTTTTAAAAATCTCAATTTCAAGTTTTTCTCATAAACAAAAGAATTGATTTTGAAAAAAATAAGTGATAAACTTCCTAATAAATAGTATGTATAAAAGATCAAAATGTATTATTTAAAGTTAAAATGTAAAGTTCCATTATAAATTGTAAAAATAACTTATTAAAACATCTGCTTGAAAAACAATATCAAACATGTATTTCCATAGATTGACTTTGTAAAGATAACATGACAAAGTTTTGTGGTATTTTTGTTATTTGTCGATACATTTTTCCAACATTTTACAAGCTAAAACAACTATTAATAGAACACCACAAAAAAATTACTATAAATTGTGTATATAAATATGAAATATAGACCCTATACATATATTGAAACTACTATTTAACATGGGAGAATAGAATTTATCAAGAAATTCATACGTCATATATTAAGAAATCCATCTAGCATATATATAAGTAAAATATCAAATATTATAGTAAATTTTATGGTTTATTAGTTTGATTCAATACTTAAGTTACAGATTACTAGAAAACTATTTATTTATATAGTTCATTTTTTTGAAGTTGTATTTTTATCAATATCATATTTTTAATTTATTATATACGTATATTTGACAATACAATAATATATAAATTTCTGTATTCACAACTAATTTAATAATATAAAGTTTTGCTGCATTGGTTACTACCATATACTGTTTAAAAGATAAATCTCATCAACATCATGAAAATTTTCAACCACCGTGCCCATGCCATCATTCAGATTTTGACTTAATGTAACAATTATTTCTGTTCTATGGGTCGTGTAATTTAATACATATACAGTAAATGCGTCAATATCATTTAAATATATGGATGAGAACGAGGTTTAATGTGCGGGAATTGCATTCTTCATCACCATGATCATTAAGGTTTCGAAAAAACGATATTTACTGCATTTATATTCATTAAGGATTCGAGGATAATTTTTCCTCCGTTTACTTATCAAGGATTCTCCATTGGGTATTGAATATTTCTCATTTCCCCATTAAAATTAAAAAATGTAAATATTTTCAAAGTTTCATACAACAAAAATTTTAAATAATTACTTTAAATTTTTTTTGATCAAATTGTTTCAATATTTAATGTTAAATAAATTTGAAGTTTATATATATAATTTAAAAAATCTATCACATTACATAATAAAAACTAAGAAAATAAACATCAAATTTGAGATGCAATGTTCAACATTCAAAATAAGAATATAGATAAAAACATCAAAGTTAACAATATTTGATTCATTTACACATTGTTCTTCCATTTATATACATGACCTTTAGAATTGCAAGGTTTGTAAAATTACAAACAATGACCTGGTATAAGCTCATATCCATATGTCATATACTATAAACCATAATTTTTATAAAATAAAAAACTATCTGGAGGTTTCGAGAAATATTTTGAGATTTTTCAATGGAGGAATATCAATGTCGGGTTCGAGAATTTATCGGATTGGAGAGCGCATTTTCCTATCTTCGTATCCATTAAGATTTCGGGTACAAAAAATTCTCCGCTCCCTACTCATGGCGAATTCCCCATCTTTATCGGAGCGGATCTGCAATAGATTTTGAGATTCCCTATCTCATTTTCTAACCCTCAAGACATATAGCTAACGTGTGATTATATACTATAGAAGAATAATAGTATGTCTCAAATTCATACAGCTACCACAAGATATAATGGTATTTTTTATTACAGTAACAATTCTTCTGCAAAATCGCAAATAAATAAAGAAAACTCATCTCCTCTTCTGTAGTATAATTCTAACTCGTAATCCTCTCTAGTCAGCTACGTGTAATCAAATACTTACAACCGTTTTTTGTTATTTCGGTAATAAAAAAGTGATCAATAACATCAAAAAACTATAAACAACAATTAACAACGATCGCAAAAGCCAAACGAACAGACATTGAAATAGATTCAATGAACAGAATTTTTAATTTATTAAAAACTAAGTTGTGGCAAATGTCTTAATCTAGTTACTTAAGACATAAAGCTATCATCATAGAGGTCACATGTTCGAGTCCACATTTGAATGTTGTGGGTTATGATGAGATTTTTCTTTTATAATTATTGTAAGTACATTAGGCAATTTTATGTTTTTAAAAAAAGTTAACTTAGAGTAGGGTTATGCTTTAAACAAAACAAATATTTTTGTTCCAAGCTGTGACTTGGGGTTTTTTTGCACCATGAAGCAATAACATAAACAACAATTTGAGTAGGAAAGGCCCTAGCTTGATTGATTGAGACATGAAGCTATAAAAATAAAGATCATGGGTTGGGTTTGAGTTCACATTCAGCTAGTGAAATTTTTATTATTATTATAAACTTAAATGAAGTAATATTTTTTAAAAAAAACATAAACAACAATATAAGTTTATCCACATAATATTTATTTATTGTAAAATACATTATTTTTCTTTAAATAAATCTGAACTGCTGTGCACTGCTTAATACTATTTCGTGTCATCCGTATAATCCAAAATACTTACCTAAACTGCCCCCTCTCTTAAACCTTAAAATCCTTCAATTTTTTATTCTTTTTTATATGAATTGAAGCATAATGGATGAATAAAGATGTCAAAAATCGATAATCGTTACAAATTGAAAATTTTTAAAAAGTAAGAAAAAATAAAAAAAAAAACATGAATTATGCACAAGCGGGTGCAATTCCCGCTTATGTCATGGCGCAAGCTGACAAGATTTCCACTTAAGTCATGGCACAAGCGAAAACAATTTCCGCCAATGTCATTGCACAAGCGGAAAAATCCTGCCCACTTGCACCAGTGCACAAGCGGGAATTGCACCCGCTTGTGCACCCGCACAAACGAATAATTCCCACTTGTGCACTGGCACAAACGAACATGATTTCCTCTTACGCCATACTCGCTTGTGCACTGGTACAAACGAACACGATTTCCGCTTGCACTATGGCACAAGCGGACAACTGTGTCCGCTTGCGTCATGGAACAAGCGGAAATCCCGTTCGCTCGTGTAATGGTGCAAAATAGGATTTCCAACCTCTTATCCAATTTTCTTTTTAAAAAAAAAAATTTAAAGGCTAGTTTTGACGCGTATTTAAAAAGATACGAAAGACACAAAGTAGTTCTAGTCTGCCTATATTAACACCCAATTAAATAGACCCTTACTACCACATCCAAAGTTCCCGCCTGATTGTCGCACTGTATGTGTACAATGCGCGCGTGAGTTTTGGACATCATCTTCACTTTAGATTTTCACCCCTATTGTACTGTCACTTTAACCCGATCAATGACCCCAAAACCTTGTCTTTGCCCCCCACCCAAATACAGATTACCCTTATATATTCTCAGTTGAAAATACAAAATACTGCACATTGGATTCAATTGAAACATGATAGTGAAAACTTAAAAATAAATTCAATCTATTTTTACTATAATTTATAAAGATTTTCATATATGTTTGATGTGGCTACTTACCCAAAAAAAGTATTAAAACTTTTCAGACTATAATACTATAAACAATGAGATGAGATAAATAACACGTTGATAATGAATAAAGTGCAAGGAAACAAATTACAAACCTATCATGTGATAAAATAGAATAATAAACAGTTGTTTGAATTTGAACAGGGAAGATAGGTAAACTTCAAAAACATATTATGCGATTTGGCTATTTTGCAAAAAGATTCATGTGATTTTTTTTTTCAAAATGGTGATTATGGTTTCAAAGTTAGCAAAAACATGATTTAAATTTGAAATTACGTTATAAAAATGATAATTTTAGCTGTTTGAGCTGAAATTTTGCAGTATAGTTGATAAAAATACAATACATCTTAATAATAAATTTTAGAATTTTTAGAGAATTACAAATATTTCTTACAATTAAAATGTGAATGTAACTTTTAAAAAATCATAATAAATTGAATAATATCAAAAAATTAATCAAATTTTGATGAAAAATTCATGAATAACTCGGTGAAGTTATAAAAATGTTAATTACATTGAATTAACGTTACTATTTTTTATGAAAAACAATTTATTCCTTTCTTACAAATATTTAAAACTAAAACTATTATTTTACAAAAAAAATAAAAAAATTTTTTTAACAAAACAACCAAATAAAAAAACATGTATTTGAAATATATTTTAAAAAGATATAAATACATATAGGGGTGTGCATTCGGTCGAAACCGAATCGAATTAACAGAAAATCAAATAAGGAAAATATTGTTAACTGAACCAAACCAAATAAGATTCAAAACCGAATTAACCAAACAGAAATAAATTATTCAGTTTGGTTAAAAACCGAATTAAACTAAAATTTTAAATTAATTAACAAAAATTTCAAATTCTAACACTTAATTTACAAAATGCACATCCAATATAAATATTATATATAGACACATAAAATAATAAAAGTGCATTTTTTAAAAGAGCAATAAGGGTGTGATATTAAAATAAAATTTTATTATATGTATTTCAGTTCGGTTCTGTTATTATTATTTTTTCTACAAAAAAACCGAATTGAATAATCAAAATATCAACATTTTATAAACCGAATTAAACCGACTTTTTAAAATAACCGAACCAAATTAATATTTCGATTTGATTCAGTTCGTTAATTCAATTACCAAACCATTTGCACACCCGTACATACATAATTCTCGCAGGAAAGAAAAATACAATTTTCATTTCAATCACACTATGCTTCTCGTGATTGGGTTGGTTTTGTAATCAGCAAATATACGGCGTGTAATTTGGGAATTGACAGCCGCAGTAATAGTAATATTATGATGATTAAAAAGTTAAAACATGACATGATATCCACCTCTAATCTCAAAAATAAATAGCATATCATTTCTATTTTATTTATACTTATCTTAGACTGTTAGTAAATGATTATTTCGACTATCATTGTTATTTATCACTTTTCACTTTTTGGGGTAACATTATAAAAGCAGAAAATTCACTTTTGTTTCATAACTATCATTTTAATCTCCCTGTAAATATTTCCCTCACTTGTATGAATTTTGGTATCAGCATTAAAATGAATTCTTTTATGGGAGTAAAAATTTTGATAGTTATTGTGTGATTAGAATTCTTACCCAGGTTAGGTTGGAAAGCGTTTTCAATCAAACCCGTCACGGTTTTAACTTGAAAAATTCATTAGGCTTGAATAGACAATTAAAAAAAACCACTAACTTGTTAATACGGTTTAAGTACGAAGGTTAAACTTGTCCATGAATAAATTAACACTTTATTTTTGGATTTGCAGGTCTCTGATATTTAGATGCTTGCCTTTTTCCATGTTTGGCTTACGATGTAAAATCAAGTGAATCTTATATGTCATATGCTTTTTTTACTTTGCTTATTACTTAGAAGTTAGATAAGATTGAATTATTACAATATTATTGACGAATATCGCGTTTTTGATTGGATAAATTCTTGCAATGATATTCCCAACTCTTGATATTTTCAAGTCAGTTTTAATTCTTTTGTTGGGTTGGTGAGGTTTTCAAGTGAATCAACTAATAGCCCACACAGACTTTATATACTACTCCTTAAAAAGCAAACCTGGATTGTATGACAAACAAAACAGAATGGTCCATGGCCTTAATTAAGAGCAGAATTCCAAAAGTACCCTTGATAGATCAATTTCCCGCCCAATTACAATAACTTGGAAACCCAAAATCAGGTGCGATTATCGTTTATTTATCAGTACTTGATCATGAGATATGCTACTGATACCCTTCTCTTTTTGGTCCCACCAATTCTCCCTTCTTTTAATCCGCCTGTCCTCCATTACCCGCAAATCAATGCTCTTTTCAAATTTCCTCATTTCCATTTATTTTCAAATTTACAGTACAACTCTCTCCCTCTGTCTTCTTCCCCAATTTTCAATTTCCCTGTCCTATATATATATATATATATAAACACATTTCATCTACCCACCAATCGCTCTTCATCTTCCTCTTCCCTCACAATGAACCCACCTCCGCCTCTTCTCCTCCTCTTACTTCTCCTCGCCGCCGTTTCCTCCACCTTCGGATGGCGCCCCTGGCCTCACCTTAGACCTAATTCCACCGATCTCCTCTTCGATGGCTCCAAAAAATACGAAGGCTCCTCCGAGTTCATCCACTTGCGCTACCACATGGGCCCCGTCCTCACCACCAACATTACTGTGCACACAATCTGGTACGGCCGCTGGCAAAAATCGCAGAAGAAAATTATCCGCGAGTTCATCAGCTCAATCACCGGACCGCCGTCCAAGCACCCCTCCGTCTCCGGCTGGTGGAAAACGGTTCAGCTCTACACCGATCAAACCGGCGCTAATATCTCCCGCACGGTGTTATTAGGCGAGGAGAAAAACGATCGTTTTTACTCCCACGGGAAATCGCTCACGCGGCTTTCGATTCAGTCCGTGATTAAGAGCGCCGTCACGGCGAAAACGAAGCCGTTGCCGATAAATCCGAAAAGCGGCTTGTATCTTTTGCTGACATCCGATGACGTGTACGTCCAGGATTTCTGCGGGCAGGTCTGTGGGTTCCACTACTTCACATTTCCGTCGATCGTGGGGTACACGCTCCCGTACGCGTGGGTGGGGAATAGCGCGAAATTGTGCCCTGGCGTGTGCGCTTACCCGTTTGCCGTTCCCAATTTTATACCGGGGCTGAAACCGAAAAAGGCGCCAAACGGCGACGTTGGGGTTGACGGAATGATAAGTGTGATTGGGCATGAGATTGCTGAGCTGGCAACGAATCCGTTAGTTAACGCTTGGTATGCCGGGTCGGATCCTACAGCGCCGGTGGAGATAGCGGATTTGTGCGAGGGGATATACGGGACGGGTGGAGGTGGGTCATATACTGGGCAGTTAATGGAGGGCCGTGATGGTGCCACGTATAATATGAAGGGAATCAGACGGAGGTACTTGGTACAGTGGATATGGAATCATGTGGTTAGCTACTGTACTGGTCCTAATGCTCTTGACATGTAATGTAATGGAATGTAATTTGTTGTTTTGTAATTTTGTTTTTTTTGCAGTACTTGGCCCCTTAAAATATAGTTAATTAAGGCTTTTTTTGTAAAATAATCAATAGTTATGATATACTGCGGTTTATGCACACTATCATGTAATCTTAGTTTAAGGCAAAAAGACCTTCTCGGGCGTGAATCTATCTGGTCTGTATAACACATGTTACTTATTTGGTCACTTGTTATGTAATTTGTTACCTTTTTTGTACAAATTATGTACAATTTCTCAAAAATAATATATTTATCATACTTGACCCAATTAGTAAATAAGTAATGAATGCATACACACGGACAAACAAGTAATAGTTACTATAACGCAGATCAAATGAATAAACGACTTATGAAATAGGGTCAATATTTATTTGTTTTTGCCCTTCATTTAATCATCCCCGACTTGTCTAATTTGGAGTAGTTAGGTCCGAACCCAAATTCAGAAACTTATACCAAAATGAAAAATATATAGTTTAATTATTTGGAGACGAGTACAGTACAATACTAGACTTTGTTTAACATTAAAATGAAAGGAAATTAATCAACTGCAAGTTTATATGTCGTTAATAAATGTTGGCCCTAAGATTGTATACATACTCAGCAATAAGGACATAATGCCACCTTTTATTAATGGAGGTGTACAATTTTAGATGAATGGGGAATAAATTCACAGCAATTTTCGCAGAATCCAATAGTTATTGTGGAAACATTATTGGCGCGGTTCAAAATGTTACTTGTTGCTACGCCATGAAGAATGAATGCCTACAACTACTACTATAACATTAATTTTTATAATTGATGTTGTGCATGTGCAACTCCATAAGATGAAAAATGTAGATTTGAATGAAATGAGATCAATAATTGGAGGGTTGCCGCATAAGAAGCCAAGTATAATTAAATTAGGGTTGCAAGAAATGATGTTGACAACAAGATTGAGATTGAAAAAAAAAATATTGGGGTGGTTTAAAATAGATAAAAGGATGAAGAAAATAAAGTCCAAGAATGAAAAGGAACACAAGTCGTCTTCATACGAGTTGTGCATTGAAATTACAATTTCATTGTTTTATTATAAAAAAGAGTCCCCAACCCTCTTTTACGAATTAGGTTTTGTTGAGTTGCATGTAAAATGGATTTTGTTTGGGAACAAGTACGTAGAAGGGATTTGGTATATATGGCTTTCTTCGACCTCAAAAATAAGACTTGAGTTTTGGTTGTTTTACAAAATGATATATGCAACATTTTTTTTCCAAAACGGAGTAATAAAGATTATTATATGTTGGTTTTACAAGTACTATAGAAAAGCGTTGACGCGGTGTGGTTGGATTTATGGGAGAAATTGCTATCCTGAATGAATATTAGCAATAATCGCAATGTTGAATTAGAGTTGAAGTTTCTAAATAGTCAAGGAAAGGAAGATACTCTCGAATCTCCATTTATAACAAGAGATATTCACCAAAACAAACACAACTTCAGAGGAGAATATTGGGGTGCAAAACTCATTATACAATTGGGATCAACCTCCCATGCCCATTACCTTCTCTTCTTTTTTTTTTGTAAAAATTAAGTTTATTTGAACAAAAAAGTTGTTTAGCACGGTTAAAACTTCTCAAATCTACTTAAAAGTGTATTTATTATTAAGGAAAGTCAAACCCGAATTTTTTTTATCATATACTCAACATGTATTATTAATTGAGTAATATCTTGTACCAAGTGAAATCTACATTACAAATCAAAATATGTATAACAATGCTTAACAATAGCTTAAAATACTAATTTGAAGAGTTGCCAATATTTATAATAACAATCTAATTATAATGTGATTAATTATGAAATGGACTAGGCAGAAACTGCTACAATTGATTGCGTATTACTTGGAGTCTTGGACCTTAATTAGTCAGGTCTAATAGTCTACCCGGGAAGGGCAAATAAATTATTATTTCAGTTCATTTCAGTTAAATTAAGTTCAGTTCAGGTTTTAGAAGTTGAAGAAAACAAAACCTAACTATATAACTTAATCCAAAAGGCTGTTTGGATCTTACGGGCAATTTGAGCTTGGAAAAACAATTTAGTTTGGCAAAATATATATCGCCCAACTTCTCAGGTTTTGAATCACGATCTTGGTTTTGTTAAAGTAATTGATCTCGGCTAACCTGACAATTAATGTCACATGTTCTTCGGTTTCAAGTAAAATACAAAAGTTTTAAAATGCAACGTGTATTTGATAGTGGAGATGCAATTGGACATGGCTGGGTTATTCGGGATTTTTTATTGGCAGAGTAGTAGCAGCTCAGAGCTTTCTCTTCCATGGCAGTGAAGATCAGGTAAGCGTATTATCAACCAAATTTCAAAAGTTGAGTTTGGAGTTGAAAATGAAGTGGAGTTGCTCCGATCATACTTCATTTCTAGCTTAAAATTTAATAAATTATTCTTACTTTTAAAAAAATTTAAATATATTATTTTTTTAAATAATTTTTTAAAAAAAATGATTTTATTTTATTTTTTAATAAATTATTCTTACTTTTATATTTACGATTTAAAATTTGAAGTGAAATTTGAGGTATAAGGCTGGAAAAAACATTGTAACAATTTCAAAATATAGTGTAAAATTGAATTTGAAATGAAAAACGAGTGTATAGGGTTAGAGTGCCCTAGAGGACCTTCGCCTTGACAATATAATTTTGGAGTCGGATGCTTTGAATGTGATGCTATCTTTGAATAATTGAAATACATTCTTCTCTCCCATAAGCTTAGTCTTCAATGATTGTCTTTCTTTATAGCTGAACATTTTTCAAATTTAAACTCTGCTTATATTGGTTGTTCCGCAAATCAGGCTGCATATTGTTAGAGAGAGCAACTGATTCTTCGACGGGTAAGGGAACATTGATTAGAGCTGTAATGATCTCTATTTGATCTAATGGACTTATTCTTCAATAAAAAAGATACATTCTCAACATATAAATGCCGAATTTTGTTGGTGAAATTCTTTAGCCTTTTTCATATCGGTTCAAATTTGAGAAGTTTATCCTTAATTCAATAAATAACTTTGGAGCAAAATTAGAAAATACCACATGTAAAATAATAACTTTGTACCGTATATAAATATCAACAAAGTTCAATGTCAAATTATGTGAATGTATAACGCAAATTTCTCACTCCCCAAATCCATTTGAACCAACTTGGAGCCAGCTGGCTTCAGTTTCACTCCATCAATGTCTGGTATCAATCAAGTGACATTTTTTGTAACATTGATTGTTTTTTTATTAAAAAATGTGGGCATATAGGGAATGCGTTACTTAGACTCATATAGTAGTGAAGTATGGAAAGAGTAGGTAAGGCCTAAGGGATTGATAAACTACTAAGAAATTGACTGATTCGTTGAATATTGATGGCCAATATAAAGACACCTTTTTTGTTAATTATTATTTGTCAAGAAAAAAACCCTATTGTCAGTTTTGAGAAATAATGAATTTAGTACAAACAAACAAACACTCCAATCTATTGTATTCAACTTCATTATCGGTGGAAAAGTAACCTCTTTTTGACTACCTAATCATATTTTTTCTTTATTCCATTGCCACTTTTTATTATTGTATTACTATTGTTATTATTCAAATAAAATATCATGCATCTGGATCGAAGTTATATGGTGACCTTATCGTTATAATATACTGCATTTTCTCAAATAAAATACTAAGTTTAGATTCATTGGTCTAAAATCACTATCTAATTATGCGCTGTAGGAAGCTAAGCTGCAACCTCTAACAAGCTTTGTGGTTTATATTTATGCGATTTAAAAACCAATTTGATGTACAATTATTAGTCTCACAAAAAATTAAATAAATGATGATCGCAAAAGAAACCAAAAAATTGTACGAAAGAATAAAGTGGAAAAGCAAGAAATTCGCTACCGACATAATAAGAGTTAATGCTTGATTGATATTTGATATCATTTACAGTGAATTAACTAAAATTGGTTACAAACGATTAGCAAGTTGGTTGCAAATTGATGAAAAGGAAAGATATGTGAATGAATTACAGAAGAGAAGAGAAGAGGGGGACCTCTGTTGTTGCCTCTTTGTCATCTAATTTTCACACAACTTTTATAAATTGATATAAAAGAAAAACTGCTTCAAATTTAAATTTATTTCCACATCCAAAACAGACTGATTTTGCTGTTTAAATTCTTGATTCTGTGGTCCTATTAGACATGCAAAAGGAGGGACACCTCTGATATGATAAGACCTTCGATACAGTTTGATATAACAAAACCGAGGTTAAAATATTGATATTAACCATATCTATCCATGTATACTACAATATTCCAGCATTACAAGGTTGAAACAAATAAGCCTTTTCTTTTCAACTTGTAATTATAAAAAGAATAACTTCAGTTCATTTCCTCTCATCTTTGCATAGTTATAAATTTAGATTGAACTTAATTCATCTCAGTTTCCATGATGCAAAAGAGAACATGAGCATAGTTGAGAGTCACTATTGATAAAAGGAAGAACACATCAACAAGCTTGCATTCAAGGGTTCAATTTTTTCTCAAAATCAGTGTCCATTAACAACGTTAAGAGTTAAAACAAAGGATCAGTTTGACTGTGTTTTCCTAAATTGTTTTTCTAAAAAGCTTTATCTTCAAACTTTTCCTATAAGCAAAAAAACAAAACAATTCAGACAATTCCTAATTAAATAGTTAGTATGAAGGATCAAAATATATAATTTTATAAAAAGTTTGTGAAAGCAGTCTATTGGTACAACAACTTGAAAAACAAAACAAAACACCTCGAAAATCAGAAGTATGGTTTATAAATGTAAGTCACTTGTGTCTAAGATAGGATTTAAACCCTTTTATTATTAATTACAAATACAATCCACAAGAGACAAATGTGTGAAGTTTGAGAACAATGCCACAAAAACCGAAAAACCTTTTCCACAATGTGTTTGAAAGAATGAATTAGGAATTCATTTGAGAATTGTATAAAAATTCAGGGCTCCAGGATCAGTCAAATGATCATATATGATCCAGCATATGAAGGCTTTAAATGTTAAATCTATCTAGCAAAGCTTGTGTTGATTGTGCAAAAATTAACTAACAGAATTCCACCTTCCTCTTTGGGTCTACAAAAATACCATTTAATTTCAATACATGATAACATCAATGTTCATCAAACTGATTTTTTTTTCGATTCAAACTAGCTATAACACAAAATCTAAGCAAGATAATAGGTTTTATGATGTACAGAAACTACTGCAGTATTATTTTATGCACCTGTGTCTTCTTAGTAAAAATTTCTCTAGTTTCCGTACCTCAAACATGCCTTATGTTGCTTCATAAAGAAATCTCCAAAAATTTCTCATACAATAAATGATTCCTTCGTTGATATCGGTAAGTCATATATAATACAGTCTGGAATGAACAATGAATAATCACTGATCTATATGCTAAAAAATGCTTCTTATACAATGATATACATCTGCCTATATTGACAAAATATCATTTTTGGTCCTTAAGGTTGTCATTCTGCAGGTACTTGAGCACTCCATATGTTACAGTTCCGGCAACAAACAAGAAGACGGTAGGAGTGAAGGACGGGTACAAGTACTTCACGAAAAATTTATCCCACTCATCAGGTAGGAAGCCTGTGGATGTAAGATAGCTAGCAATTATATCAGCAACTTCAAATACAACATAAGTGCACACCATAAATTTTCTAATTCCCTTTTACAACACAAATACATGAGAAATTACAAAGATTGATTCTAGCCATGATTATTTTATACTAGTTTTAATGATGATTTTTTCTATTCTAGAATGCCTTCTCATTAAATCGTGCGAACAGAGAGAAAACAAAAGAGGAAAACCTGCTGATCTACTCATAGAACACATCCAAAGTCAAAATTTGAATTATTTATGTCCTATAGGCCCTCATATGTAACGACAGTATGGAAAGTTAAATGTGAGTTAGGCAAAACTAAGATCACCATTTTATGGACAAATCATGTAATACTGAACGTCTACACTAAATGCCCAAGTACAATGGAAGTAGTCACGAGATTAAAACAAGAGAATATACTAGCAACAAAAAAAACATTCTGAAACATATTTTGAATTTCATATAAATTTGGTTCAGAAGTTGAGGTATAAATTTTTCAAGGAACATGCAAAGAATAAATAAACTAGAAAGGAAAAAAAAGAGAATGCACTACTCTCTATTTTAAAAATCCCCACCTAGGACCGCCCAGGCCCCTCTTAGGTGCTATTTTGAGGATCGCCACCCAACTTTTTGTTCCTAAGCCGCTATTAGGCCCTTGCCCCGATTTATTGTCGCTAGGCACATTCTAATCCGAATTTTTAGGCTCCACATAGTCCGATTTTTTTTCCTCCTAAACACAATTTTTCAAGATACGTTGCTCGGTTGCTAAAACTAGTACACATCAACGTGTTCCCGATATAAAAGTCTCCTTTTGAGTCTCAAAACTAGAAACAATGTAGCCTAAGTCAAAAAAATATATGAACTCTAGGATACTATAGATCAAAATAAAAGCACTTACAAAATAAATTATATTTGTAATGAATATTTTATCATGAAAGAGTTAAAAAATATTTGTGTTTTTCAATTTTTTTATCTTAAATGTTTCCTGTTATTTATATTATAATTTATGCTTTTAACAGATTTAAAAATTAATAAAAAAATGAAAAAAACAAATCTAGTTAATCCCCGCCTAGGCCCCGGAGACCCTTTCTGCCCAACTAGCGACTATGCATTTTAAATCACGGACTACACTTATTCTTTTCGGAGATTTAGTCTCGCAAGCTTATTTTTCTACAGCTAAGTGAAAGCATTGTTTATCAAAAGTTCAGTATGAAACCACCAATTCAGAAAAGGCTGTTTTACGAGCCATTTTTTTTACCTCATAGAACAGTCCATAGTAACAGGTGAACAGGCCTCATGTAGGGTCCAGTGTTGTAAAAAGCACTAGGCGCCTTTGAGGCGCTATACTTCTTAAATGCTTGAGGCAGGAGGCACCAAAAAGGCGCTCGCCTCATCGAAGTGAGGCGCTAAATGGTTAAGAAAATATACACACACATACATATATAAATAACAGCAAATATATACTTTGAAAATAAGTAATTTAGAATCAGACAACATTTTAATGTGAAAAACTATTAAGTTAAACTCAAAACAGTATAAAGTTCTCAAATTAAAATTAAAATTACTA
>CATIWQ010026639.1:0-11921 GCA_949673415.1 Euphorbia schlechtendalii
TCGCCTTGATCGCCTTTTGAAACAATGTCAAACAGACCTTAAATATGGGAGTTAATTATGCAACCATGCATAACCTGTTTTTTTATTAAAAGTTATGCTCTTTACTTTCCAACTCATATGAATGAACCCAAATAAATTTGATTCATCAAAATTATAATTACATCATATTAATTAAAATTGAACTAACAAATTGAGTTGGAAATAGAAACTCTTATAAACATAAGGGGTGTTTTAAAAGTCTTACTTATCATTCTTTTTCGTTCTAGAATCTACTTACTCTATTAACAACAACATAAATTGAATTTTTAAATAAAAAAGTTACAATAAGTCACTTCTTTGCCTATAAGTTTTGGCTCTCATTGTCGTATGATCAATACGATTTTTTTTGTCAAATTTTCAACTGTTATTATACTAAAATGGTGAGTTCATTAACTTAGGAATTATTTTGTGATTGCTTTATTTTTGTTATAAAATTATAATTACTTACTTTTTATCAATACAAGAGTTTATCTACGTGTGATGACAAAAAACATAATTTTTGTAAAAAGTAAAGTAACCATATAAAACACAATCACAAATTAATTTCCCAAAACGTCATAGGTTTTATACTAATAAAATCCATGAACTTTATATGCCGTTGAAAAGGTAAAATAATGGCGGAAAATAAGAAAATTATACTAAGAAATAGCAAAAAACTTAATCTTTAATTTACATGTAAAAGGACAAATCTGATATCTGTAAATGTTAGTACCCATAGAAGAAGCAGAAACACCTCTCCCCCTGCTGACAACAAAAATTAATTAAAAACTACACAAAATTAACCACTAATGAATCAAACCTTCAATTAATCAGTTAATCTTTTGTATCCTTCTAATTGCTTCTTTGACATCTAACCGTTGACTTGAATTGGCTTCGGTACAAGCAGCTCCAATTCTAAGCATCTCCACCATTTTTTGAACGGTTTGTGTTGTGCATTTTTCTAACATTTCCGGATCAATCAATTCTTCTTCTCTTCCTTGGGCAATTGCTTGCGATACCCACTGAACTACATCTGTCCCTCCTTTCCCATTTGTTAAATAATGCGATGGGAATTTCCCCGTCATTATTTCTAGTATTATTATTCCCATGCAGTAAACGTCGGATTTCGGAGATGTTTCGTGTTGTTGTGCGTACTCGGGTGCCTTGTGCGCGAACATTGCTTGTGCCGCATGGTTGGTGTTGACCAATGGGTCTAGGGCATAGTCTCCAAGTAATGGCTCGTAAGTTTGACTTAAGAGAACATTGCTCGATTTGAGATTGCCGTGTGGAAGGTTGTATGTGGAGTATTCTGTGTGTAGATAACTTAGTCCTTCTGCTATTCCTTTTACTATTTTTAACCGGGTTCCCCAGTTTAGTTCTGCGTGGCATATCCCCCGATCGCCTGAAAAAATTCACCCAAATATGTTAATGAAAATTATAAATTAACTCGAGAATACGAGGACTTGTGACATGATCATACGTACGGTGTAGGACATACAACAAGCTCCCTTTCGGCATATATTCGGAAACTAAAAGTTTTTCGTCTTTCCGAAAATGATAAGCCAAAGGAGTCAATATGTTCTTATGCCTAATTCGTCCAAATCTTCTCATTTCGGCGTCGAACATATCTCTCCCCATCATACTCATTTCCCGGATCCTCTTCACCACCACCGATACCCCGTTCGTCATCTGCGCCCTGTAAGCGGACCCCAACCCGCCACCCCCCATCACTTCCGCGGTGGCCTTCATCAAGTCCTGCAACCCGAAACTCCCCTTTTCGTCGTTCACCATTACCAAATCCCCTACATTCCCGTGCTTCCCGTGTTGCGATCCCCTCCTGCTCCCCCCTCTTTGAATACTACTATGCTCCAACTCTGATGCCGATATATTCCCTGAACTTTGAGACTGCACTGGCAATACTTGTTCGTCAAGATTCTCACTCTCCAACGCTTTGAATTTCTCTTCTTCCTTCTTACCTTTCCCCAAATAGATGCTCAGCACGATGAAAAGCACCATCAATGTCAGCACCATGATACCAGCCATTGTTGTTGTATTATTACGATTCGCTGAATGAACTGTGATTTGTGGCTTATTTGGTTCCGAAGAAGTGCAAGCCGTACTCAGCGGTTTCCCGCAGAGTTTCGGGTTTCCTTCCAAGGCAGGCGCGCTGAACGACGAATATTCCGACGGAATTTCTCCTTCTAGGTTGTTATTTGCTAAGCTGATAGAGGTTATTTGCTTTGGTTGTTTTAACCGCGGAATTTTCCCTGTAAACCGATTCCTTTCGAGATGCAATTCTATCAGATGAGGTAGCTGGGTCGCTGATTCGGGTATTTTCCCCGTGAATTTATTATCGGAGATCCAAATTTTCTTCAAAGAAGACATCGGCGCAAAGTAATTGTCAGGAATCTCGCCGGAAAAATTGTTCTTTGACAGCAACAAAGATTTTAAAGCGCCAAGTTTATTAAACTCAGGAATTGAACCTGCAAATCCATTGTTAACAAAACTGAGCGTTCTTAGCCCTTCAAGTTCAAGTAACGAATTGATATCGATTTTTCCTGATAGACCTAAATCGGAGAGATGAAGACCTTGAATTCTACCGGCGACACAAATGGCGCCGACCCATTTTTCCTTACAGGGATCGGAATCCGGAACCCAGTTGTTCAAACGATCAGCATTAGTGAAAGATGTCTTCAATCGAAGAAGAGCTTCATTTTCAGATAAAGAAAGTGAGAAATCGGAAAAGGAAAGTTGAAAAAGGAAGAGGAGGAGAAGGCGAAGAACAACGGTCATCTCCAAACCGGAAAACAGAAAAAGGTCCGGGGAAGAAACGAGCCGCTGTCGGAAAAAAAAATTTTGTTGACCTGCAAGTGGGATATGTTTTTAGGAGAAGTTAGTTGTTTTTGTTTAATTTAGGATAAACAAAAGGAGTGACTGTTGTTGTTTCATTATGGTTTACCTGAGAATATTCTAAGAATAGACTTTGTAAAGCACAGATTTCATTTGTTACGTGAGGAATTTATACAATGGTTCTGGATTAATGATGTGGATTTTGGTCCATACATTAAGATCTTGACATGTGTATTAGTGGAATTCAAATAATTAAAACTCAACACACATGTCAAAATCCTAATGTATGGATCAAAATTCACATCATTTATCCAAGACCATTGTATAAACCTTGTCAACGCTTCATCTCTATTTATTATTCAGTTATGTTTTTCTTGCCTACATTCCGAACTTTTCAAGGTCGAGTTCCTTCGTTACAGGAATTGTATTTATCATCTTTCGACTACTATCAAACTTAATTCCTAGAGATTTTTTGATAGAAATTGTGTTGCAATTCCCAGCACTTAGGCTCACACTCGTTTAATTTATCAGTTGATGTTTATCATTGTGGTTATCGATAATTTTTGTTGTTATTAATAAATAAAATTATTTCCAAACTAAAGACAAATGCTTAATTATTATAACTGAATATGTTTGATGTAAAAAATTAGAGTAGTTCAAAAAATTCCTAAACCCCTGCTTAAATTAACATGTTTATTAGAAATCTTTGTTTTTGCCTTAGAAACTTAATTTTAAGACCATTTACTAAATTAGTGTTCAGATATCGGGGTTAAATAAGAAAATATATGACTTTTTTTAATTTGAGGGGTCATAAATATTTAACTTATAATTGCCAATATAAATCATCCATTCACGGAGAGTATTTGCTTATAATTGTAATAATTGTATAACATGACGTATAAGACACGTTACTTATAATGAACGTACTATAATCAATAATGTACTTTTAGTCAAAAAAAAAAAAAAGAATACTTAAATGTTATATAGAATACGAGAAACTCATTAATAATTGAACAAATGTTTTCTCCTCTCGATTGAATTCCCAACTTGAAACATCTAAAGCACAAAAACATACATGTAAAAAAAAGTCGAGTTAATCAAATCCAAATTGAATTTATAATTAAATTATATGTAGAATGTTATTTGCTCTATAACTTAGATATAGGAGGAAACACAAGATAAGTTGATAACATATTAACATTTCAATCACCTGGTACGATGATAAACATTTCTGACTGTATACTGATTCAATCAAATTATTGACTCGTGAAAGCCTGCAACCAAAAATCCAAAACATAATTTCAAGTCAAATTTCATCACACAACGGAAAAACACATTTGACAATCTTAAAACAACAGTAGAAAAAACTTACAGAGAAAACATTAACATGACCAGGATCCGCAATGTGAGCCATCAAATTATCAAGAGGACCTTCCCCGGTATAAATCGCCTGAAAACAAAACCCCACAAAGGCAAGCATCGCTAGCCGGCCGTTCTTTATCTCCTTAGTCCTCAGCACCATCACAGGCTCGGGCGACCCTCTGCCCCACATGAAAGGGTCGAACCAAAACCCGCCCGGGTACCCAACATCGGGCTTCGGTTTAGTTATGTGGGGTAGCTTAGGCTCGATGTCAACGCAACCCGGGTTGAGCATATCGGCCCATCTCCTTCCCTCGGCCCAACCCATCAGTGCCATCTGCACTGCGAACAACGTGACGGGATCCGCGAAGTAGTCGCGGCTTCCTGCGTCGAACCAGTTGAAGTTGTCTACGAAACCTAAGCCTTCTAGCCATTCGGGTATCAGGATTCCAGAAACCGCTAGCATCGCCCACCGGCTGTGCATTAGCTCCGCTTGTGCAAACCATTTCAGCAATTCCGGGTCAGACCCTGACATGCGTTTTATTTACATGTTAAACTTAAATTTAACAATAAGGTTGGGAAAAGGCGCTAAATCTAGGTCTCGAGTTTGATTCCTAGTGTGTAGAAACCTAGGAAGCACGGAAACTTTTGTACACTAACATTGTCCTGGTTCATAAACCTTATAGTTTACATTATATTTGACGATTTTCGGTGTGGCTTTCGTTTGTCATAACCATTTTTATTCTCATTTTCCATTTAATGTTGTTGTCTAAACAACCTAGAACCACTAATCGAACCTGCTCAACCAAAATGAAACAGAAATAGCACAATTCTAAACTAAGATTCCGTTCTTATCAACTTATTTGCAGCTTTACTGATTCAAATGTACTTATTTCAATATAAATTCATAAGTATATAGTACTTGTAAATACTAAACTGAATTGAAACGAATGGATTACAAGTTGAAAAAGGAAATGTTAATTATCACCTCAAATTTCTTAGAACCACTCCTAATAATATCTACTTTGTCCAAATATATTTTCTCATTCCGATGGCTACGTGTTTAGCTACAATGCCTGAACCGGTGGCCAGGCGTTTTTACATAACACGTGTGCTAGTGGGTTATGCATTATGGCAAAACGTCTATCCACTAGTGCAATGGCAAATTGCCTGCACTAGTGGATGGGCGTTTTGCCAAATTGTTTGGCCAATAGCACAAGCGTTATGGCAAAACGCTTGGGCACCGGTTCAGGCTTTATGGCAAAAAGTCCATGTCAAAAAAAATGAAAAAAAAAAAGAAACTGAATTATAAGTGGAATAGGACATAATCATCATTTGGACGGGAAATGCTAAGAGAATCCGGGCGGTATTTAACAACACCAAGTTGAAAACAACATATCTAGATTCTAGACTATGAAAAGAAAAAAAAAAGTAGATTTACGATAACTAAGCACCAAATGAAGCTTACCTAATCCAAGTGGGTCAAAGCCAAAATCTCCCGGAAGACTACAACAGAGAAACAAAAAAAACCTTAATCTTGAAAATTTAGAACACAATCAAAATCAGAATTTTATTTGAATGTGAAAAAGAAGAGTACCTTCCGTCAAGCCATGGAGGAGGAGAACTTCCAGGGAACCAGAGAGGTCTATCAGGAGGAAGAGGTTCACAAACACTTGAAACTCCTCCTTTTGTTGCATTCAGTTTCACTTTTTGTCTCCCTATTTGGCTACTGCGCTTTGCTAACTTAGCTACCAAGTATTTTTTAGGAAACTCCCTGTTTGAAAACACAGAACATAATCAAAAACAGAAGAATTTAAGAAATGGAAGAAAAATATAGAGGAATAGAATGAGGACCTGGGAGTGAGGGTTGAGAAAGAGGTAGAGGCAATGCTGAGAGCCATTGAACACCAATCCTCAATTTCTGTATGGACTTCTCTTCATCTCTTTAATTTTTTTAATCGGCTTATCCATTTCACATGGGAGGATTACCCAATTGGGACTTGCCACTTGTATAGGATATAGAGTCACGAGTGTCCATTTTGAGGGACTTTTAGTAAGTATTGAGATTGGTTTATTTACCCGTAACGTGATAGTGTATTTTTCATTATATCATTTTTTTTCTTTTTTAATCACAAATTAACATATGACTTTTATGACGTAAACTAACGTGATTACTATTATTTGATCTTACTAATTTTATTTATCTTAAAAAAAAGAAAAACTGGTATGTTCTGATTATATACACTTGAATTGCATTTCGAGTTGAACTCTACAACAAAATTGAGGGGGATGTTGCACAATATTACTTATTTTAGTTTACATCATTAAAGAAAACGCTAGCTATAATGGATATACAATTCTCGATTTTGATAGTTTGAGATAATTGTTACATGAGAAATAAGATTATGAATACTTGAAGTTGCAACTAACTGATAAATTTATAAATTGAAAAAAATAAATATGAATATGTATATTGAGTAGGTGCAGTGACAACATAAATATGAAATTGATGGTAACTTATACCTACTATGTAGCAATTTTATAGTTCTAGCTTTAAAAATCAGCTAAAATGACAGTTGCTAGCCATTTGTTCTTCATACACAATTGAATTAGATGGTGGTAGTGTGTTTAATTACAACTATTCTTTATAAATAAATTACTGTCTTTCACTCAAATTTCTATTATTTTCTCAAATCTAAAAGTTATTGTTTTATAAAAAAAAAAATCACATGCTTTTTCATACATCAATATTTGGACATACTAAAGCAATTTCATAATTTTGAACTTAAGAATTTATCATCTAATCAAATTTTATGTCTCACCCATATACATATATATAAACATCTGGATAACAACATACAAAGCTAAACAATGCAACAAGAGAACTAGGCTTAGTATAGCGTGGCAGTAACTATTTGATGGAAAATGAAAGTAGAAATGGATTCGAATCCTACCTTTTTCAAATGCTCAAGATTGAAGATGCGATGTTTTGTATGCCGAATCAGAACTTCCCCACGGTATGTCGGGGAAAACATTTGTATATCCACAACTTCGATAACCGAAGAAAATCGATAATAACATTTTCCATTGTAGGAATATCCCATGAGAAAGAAAATAGTTTTCATACAAAAAACTCTCTAATATCTATTTATAGAATTCTTATGAAAATAAATACGTACATTTAAAATTTAATATTTACAATTAAATTCTTAAACTTATTAAAAATCTCAATTTAATTCAATTAACTAAATTGAATCGAATTTTTAAACCCAGTATTTCCAACACTATTTTTTGTTGTTACTTAATATTATTAATATTATTCTTTGTTAATAGGTTTTATATCCAAAATAAAAAAAAAAGGTAATTCACTTGAATTGCGGTTGAACTGCTCTACAACACCTTTTATTTTGGTAAAACCAAATCCCAAACTGAACTTTATTAATGTGTTTGTGTCCCCACCTCAACTTCTCGTCCATGGTGAATGAATGACAGAGCCTGTAAATCGGGCTGTGCAATGGTTAATGGTTTAAAAAATTAAAAACTGATATCTTAAATCTTGATTCCTACTTTCGCTTCCCTTCTACTACACTTCAGTTCGATCAAATCAACAACATCGATCCTCCTTGACATTTCACATTACACCCAATTCCCCTTTCGTCTCTTTCCAATCAAATCCCGTATTTTCAAGTCCTACAATTAGATCCATGTCCAACTTCCACCCCCATTTCCCATTTCTCCACTCACTCGATCAAATTACTCACTAAAGATTCCTAAAGAAAGTAGAAAGTTTTCCCCTTAACTGTGCCAGTCAAAAATGCTAGAGACAGCCCCAATTGGGCGGTTCCAGTACCAGCGGCTTGAATTGAAGCGATGGGTACCAGCATTCGTGACGTCACACCGAACCCTATTTACTGTTCTGTGGATCGCGGCGTTTGCCTCGGTGTTCGTGTGGCAGCGGAACGCGGTGGGCGGGGGATTCAACGTGTTCTGGCGGGTGCCCATGAGGCCGATCCCGAGATTGAGACCGGCGGCGTTCAATTTGACGGATTTCGGCGGAGTCGGAGATGGGGTTACGTTGAACACGGAGGCGTTTGAGAGGGCGATTATGGCGATTTCGAAGCTGGGGAAGAAGGGCGGAGGGCAGTTGAATGTGCCCCCCGGGAGATGGCTCACTGCACCTTTTAATCTTACTAGTCATTTCACTCTGTTCCTTGCTGAGGATGCTGTGATACTTGGAATTGAGGTTTGTTTCTTGTTTGTTTTTTCAGTTTTGGAATCTTAACTTCTTTGATTGAATGCCTAGTTGTCTAGTCAATAGTGGATTTCATACTACAAATTACAATTTTCAATTCGGAAGAAACGAACTCAATTGGATTACTATAGCGTTTGCAATTCTCTTAAATTAGCCTGTTTTCTACTCCACATTTGATGAAGCTTCAAGCTTGAGTAGGATTGAATTGAATTCTTTTTAAAATCATCAAAATGAAAAGTTTCCTGGCTAGTAACCTTTAAGTTTAGTCTTTTATTTGGGACATTTTGAGTAATTAAGGGTTCAACCTTCAAAGTGGGATATTTAATTAACATAGCTCATATGTAGGATAGTATATATTGGTGGTTTAGAGAGTGGTTCAAATCTAGTGTCTTAAATCCACATGATGGATGTGATATTCTAACTTTTACCCTTCTAGAATTATGATTGGTGGGGATTTGGGGATTTAGTAATAGCTTTACCCTTCTTGAAGAGTATGTTCCACTGCAATTCTTGATATTTATTCTGTCACTTGTATACTTCCAGATATTGGTATTTCCTGCACTTTCTTTTACATGAATTTTGTCTATAATGTTTCAGTAGTTGAGTAAGATTGATTGATAATCGGTGGTGGCATACTTTGTATTGTATAAATTGCCAGGTGGCTTTAATTGGTTTCTTTCTGTTGTAAGATACTTGAACGGAAATGGTCTGTGGTTGTTTCAGAAGATATTACTTGAAATATTTTACTAGTCAATTTTTTTTCTTTTTTGCCATGTTCATAACCTCTTGATTACGAGCCTTTATGACCGTTGACTTATTATTCCATCGATTGCTTAAACATGAAAGTGATAAATAATTAGCTCTTCTGAGACATTGTGTTTAGGAAGCACAACTTGGTGAAAACAATGAAAATACTCTTATCATATCATATATCGGTCTTTGCAACCTGTTATTTTCCTGGAGATAATTCAAAGCATAACAATACCTTTAGCAAGTAAGAAACACACTCGTAGTCTGATTATCGAATGCATAGACATCTTTAGGAAGATATAAATCTCCATATGCATGCATTAAAATCTGGATTTTCATTTAATTGAATTATGAATGCGCAACATGGTATTATTAGCCATGCAACTTCGTCATGCCTATGACTTGTTTTGATTATATTTGAGGCTAATTACTTCTCATGTAATTGGTTTTTATTTTTTCTTTTTTGTTGTTTTAATTTTAATTGAGCGAAATCCTTACTGATTCGCTTCTTTAACATGAACCCTACACAGGATCAAAAGTGTTGGCCACTAATGCCTCCATTGCCTTCATATGGTTACGGGAGAGAGCATCCCGGACCTCGATATGGCAGTTTGATTCACGGTCAAAATCTCAGAGATGTCGTCATTACAGGTCAGCGTAAATAACTTCTACTCTGTTGTCTGATATTCTCTCTCAAGTCCTTGTTCTTTTAAGAAGATTCTATGATATGCATATTTTTTACATTGCTTAATGAGAAATGTTGCCTCAGGAATCATCATATTCAAAGCTAGTAATGTTCCCTCATATTTTTTTTGGTCTGAAATCTTAGAAACCTCTTTTAATATGTGAATATGCTTATTTTACTGAATATAATTTATTTTGCTAATGAACAGGGCATAATGGTACAATAAATGGACAGGGTCCGACGTGGTGGAAAAAATACCGTCAAAAACTTCTAAACCACACAAGGGGCCCCCTTGTTCAGATAATGTGGTCAACCGACATTCTCATCGCTAACATAACACTGCAAAATTCCCCGTTTTGGACACTCCATCCATACGACTGCAAGAATGTTACCATCAGGAATGTCACGATTTTGGCTCCCATAAAGGGCGCCCCAAACACCGATGGAATTGATCCTGGTAAGTTATTACATAGCTTTTCCGTTTTGCCCCTATGGTAAAGCAAACTTACGATTTTAGTGGCAATTGCTTCGATTTTTTGGGATAAACAGATTCATGTGAGGATGTGGTTATAGAAGACTGCTATATAAGTGTCGGAGATGATGGGATTGCGATAAAGAGCGGCTGGGATCAGTATGGGACCGCCTATGGAAGACCTTCTAAGAATATTCTCATTCGTAATCTCGTGGTTCGCTCCATGGTCAGGTGAAAGTTCCGTTTTTTATTTTCGGCCCCCCTGAACTTGTAAAAAGTGCACCAATTCCCCCGCCACGTGTCATTTTCTGGTTGGTTTGACTTTTCAAAGATGTCATCCTTCCGATTTTTTCTCCCTCCAATCAGAATCTGACACGTGGCATTTGGAGGGGCAAGCTGGTACACTTTTCCGGAAATTATAACAAGGACAAGGTCCTGAGGACCTTCTCCTTGTATGCTTGACATGTGTCTCATAAATGAATAAAATAATAAAAAAAGTAAATGTATAAGATGATTTGCTTGACACATGTCAAGCATATAAGGAAAGGATCCTCAGGACCTGGTCCTTGCTATAATTTCTCGCACTTTTCACAAGTTTAGGAGGTTATTCACGGGGCAAATGAGTAATTATGAACAAGTTCAGGGGATCTCAATGTAATTAGACCCTTTTTTCTCGGCGCATGGAATCTTTGACTAAGATTTACCTTTGGTTGAACTTTTGCAACAGCGCTGGTGTATCCATTGGCAGCGAAATGTCGGGCGGCATTTCAAACATCACAATCGAAAACCTCCTGGTATGGAACTCAAGGCGCGCAGTTCGGATCAAAACAGCCCCAGGAAGGGGCGGATATGTCCGACAAATAACGTATCGCAACCTAACCTTCGACAACGTCCGGGTCGGAATTGTCATCAAAACCGACTACAACGAACACCCCGACGAAGGCTACGATCCAAAGGCTCTTCCGATACTCCGGGACATAAGCTTCACCGGAGTCCATGGTCAAGGGGTCCGCGTGCCGGTCCGAATACACGGGAGCGAACAAATTCCGGTGAGGAACGTGACGTTCCGGGATATGTCGGTGGGTATCACGTACAAGAAGAAGCATATATTTCAGTGCGCTTTCGTTCAGGGTCGTGTAGTGGGCAGCATCTTTCCTGCCCCTTGTGAGAATCTCGATCGGTATGATGAGCAAGATCGGCTGATTAAGCGTTCTGCCTCCCAGAACTTGACGGACATTGACTATGATTTTTGATGAGATGTTTATCGATGACTCGAGCATGCCAACGTGGAGCGGTTAGTGTTGCAGCCAAATCCATTGTTGTAGAGGGGTTTTTTTTTGGTTTCTTGATTTGTATGTACAGAAAATTCAAGTTCATACATTTGTGAGATTATTGAAATGCATAGCTTTTCGTTATTACACCCATGGCTAATACGTCATAAGCATTGACATGGTATATTTTGATGTTGCCTTAGTGAAAACATAAGCTTGAAAATCTGATACAATCGGCAAAAAATGCACTCCCCGGTCTCCTTA
>CATIWQ010026689.1:0-28654 GCA_949673415.1 Euphorbia schlechtendalii
GTGATCACTTAAGAAATAAGCAACTTATCCCGGACCCGAATCTCTATGTCTTGGTGGGCCGTCCCCCGGACGTTAAGCCTCACAGGACTCTAATTCCTAGAAAGAGCTAATCCAGGTGGCGACTCCACACTGAGAGACGGCAGATTCGGGTTCGAACCGATCTAAAATGTTTTCGCCTTTTTATCTTTCAAACCTTTTTTTCCCAGGTCCCAGACCCGGTGCTTTCTTCCTCTTTTTCAAAACACCCCGGTGGACCGCCCCTATGAACCCCGCGTGCTCTCTGCCTACCGCTCCGTGTCCCCCGCTCACACCTGGAAGTAAGGTCTTAATTGAGTGGAGGCTGAAATCAAGGCCAGGGTAGGTTTTTCAATATGAGGGTATCTAATTCTGCATTTCTCAGCACTTTGCTAGTGTAATATATTGGGAATTGGTCTTACCCTTCCTCTCGAACCATCATTGTTCCTACCGCCTTGTCAGTGGCAGCTAGGTACATGTAAAGTGTGTCATCCGGTTGGGGTATGCTGAGGAGTGGCGGTTTTCCCAGGAATTTCTTTAGCTCTTCGAATGCCTCTTGGCAAGGTTGATCCCATTTGAAGTCCTTATCTTTTTTCATGGCTTTGTAGAAAGGCATACATCTCTTTGATGAGAAAGATATAAATCTTCCTAAAGCATTGATTCTGCCATTCAATTGTTAGACTTCATTCAAGGTTCGAGGTGGCTCCATCTTTAGAATTGCCTTGATTTTTTCTGGGTTTGCCTCAATTCCTCGTTGGGAAATCATGAACCTCAAAAATTTGCCACCTTTCACTCCAAAGGTGCACTTTTCCGGATTGAGCTTCAGGCGATATTCTTGCAATACTTTAAAAACCTTTCGGATATCTTCTGCATGTTCCGCCTCGCTCTTACTCTTGATTATCATATCATCCACATATACTTCCACTAATTTTCCTATCTCATCTCGGAATAACTCATTGATCAACCTTTGGTAAGTTGCACTACGTTCTTTAAACTAAAGGGCATGAGCGTGTAATAGTAGGTCCCTCCGTGGGTTTTGAAGGATCTTTTTTCTTCATCAGCGAGGTGTATGGGTATTTGGTTATATCCACATTTGGCGTCTTACAAAGAGTAGACTGCATAGCCTGCCGTTGCATCCTCCAATTGATCCATGCTTGGCAGTAAGTAAGCATCCTTCGAAGTGGCTTTATTCACATCAATGAAGTCTACACACATTCTGTAAGCTCCACTTGGTTTTCTAACCAACACAACGTTGGATAACCAACTTGGATAATGGACCTCAGCTTTTAAGAGTTTTCCTATCTCTTCTTCGATGGCCCGCTGCCTCTCGGGCGCATACTTCCTCTTCTTTTGAATGACCGGCTCGACACTTCGGTTTAAGTTCAGCCTGTGTTGCATGACCTCAGGTTTGACGCCTACGAGATCTTCAAATGACCATGAGAAAACATGATGTTGGTCTATGAGGGCGCATATTATTTCTGCCTTTGCATCGTTGTAGAGGTTCTTCCCAATTTTTAGCTAGCGTTCTAGGCCAACTTTGAGCTCTTCCAGTTCCTCTGCCACCTTGAATTTCTCCAGCCGATCCATCTCATACTCCTCTTCCACTATGAGCGACTCTCTGTGTAATGAGGCTAGGTATGCCTCCTGAGCTACTTGGGGGTTGCCTATTATTACCGCGGTCCCTTTTGTAGTTGGTATGTGAAATACCAAGTCCATTGGGGAGATGAGCATGCGAGTTTCAGTTTGGAAAGGCTTACCTAATATGATGTTGAATCCCACTGAGATGTCAACGATGGTGAACTCTACTTTCCCTCGGAATTTATGCTTGAGGCTTCCCATTTCCACTTCCAATGTAACCTCGCCCAAGGATTGTATGGGTTGGCCGTTAATCCTAAGGAGTAGCGAACATCCTGCTCGAATCCGAGAGTGATATACTCCCAACTTGTCAACAATGCTTTTGGTGACGATGTTCACCAAGTTACCTGTATCTAGAAGGATTCTTCTCACTGTGAAGTTCTCCATTATTGCTTCGACGACTATGGGATCAACGTGTTATTTCTCGACTAGCGAGTCTTTCCTAAATGGCTTCAAGATTTCCACCTCGCCTTCGACATTGTTCTTTTTGCTAGATGAACTTCTAGCTTTCTTTCTTGGCGATTCAAATTCTAGTTCGCCTGTAGTCACCATTATAATTCATTTTGTTTCGCCAGACTTTTTATTCGATTCATCTTCGCTTCCCTCCTTTCTTTCATATCTCTTAGTGATTCCTTTTACGAACTGGCTAAATTTCCCAGCTTTGATCAACTCATGTACTATATAGGCTAGTGACCTGCAGCAATCACAATACTTGTTCAAATCCCGCCCCAAGGAGACTCCTTCGGGGATTTTAGGGAAACGAATGTTTTTCTTTTCTGGGGTCTTTTTTATTGCCATTACTATCTGGCTCAAAGATGCATTCAACCTAGGGTGGTCTTCTTCTTGATCAAGATATCCACCTCAACTAGATCCGCCTCGACCTTTTCATCTTATGTCATCAAATCTAGGTCTGTCCTCTTTCTTTCCTTCTCTACCCCAACTTTCTCTCTTTCGATTGAAATTTATTTCATCTACTAAGATTAAGTCTTTGGCCATACCAAGCATTTGTTGGAGGCTTTTGGGATGCCTAGTAAGGATTGCATTTCTAAGATCTCTACTTCGCATGCCTTTCAACATTGCCTCTTTGGCGATGCTGAAATCCAAGTCTCATACCTCCAGGTAGGCTTCATTGAAACGATTATAATAATCATGAAGGCTTTCTTCTGGGCATTGTATAATCTCATGAAGACTCCTCATTACCAATCCAGCTGGGGTGGAGCCTAAAAAATGTTTGCAAAATGCGTCACTGAGTTTTTCCCAGCTTCCTATGGAATTAGGGGGCAGCGAGGTGAACCACTGGGTCGTTGGTCCGCCTAACATGGCTGAAAAGTATTGGCATATGTATGCTTCAGTGGCTCCCGCCATTTCCATTCGATTTTTAAAGTCGGCAACGTGGTAATTCGGATCATCTTTTCAAGTGTATTTTGAAGGAAGGTATGTAGATGAGCCTGAGTAAGGTCTGATCAAGAATATTTTTCTTGAAAGGTGAGCAGTTAGTCCTTGATGTTGCCTCTTGATAAGGCATAGCCAGTTTTACGAAAACCTTCTTGGCTTTCTTCTCGAACTCTGGGTCATCTTCCTCTTCACTTTCCATCTCGACAGCCTGCTTTAAATTTTTAGTTTTTGGGATTGATTCAGGTTGCATGCCTATTCCTAACCCTTGAATGGCAGCTAGCGTCGGCCCTATGTCTCCAGGCGAAATCTGACCATCTTTCATTGTAGATACTAGTCCCTGGAGTAATGATAACTGTGTTGATTGTTCGACTGAGTTCAGTCCCATGGACTGTGTGGTTATGATATCGAAGGTTGTCGAGAGTGTGGTGGAAGCGATCTGGGGATTCGTGTGAGGGATGATAGGGATGAAAGGTGGTTGGGTGATGTTGTAGAGGTGGGGTGGTATAAGCCCTTGCGCTGTCAAAATCGTCGATCAAGTTACGAGGCGGTACTATATTCCGCCTGGATATGACCAAACCAGCCTTGCTCAAATTTCTATACATCACGTCGGAGAGATGTATGTCTCGACAACTGATTTCCGATACGCCTCCATTTCTTCTAGGGCAATTTTGTATTTTTGTTGCAGCTGAAGGAGAGGGTTATCTCCTCTAACGAGTCCATCACCGTGGGAGCGGTCACCAGTCTTAGGTGGTGGTGTCCCTGTGGTTAGGGGATGATTGCTTATTCCGTTGTGAGCCATTTGAGACTTGACCAGGAACTGAAATTTTTCGATTATCAGAATGTTCTTGTGAACCGAAATTCTCGCCTGAGCAAGTAAAGTCAGTCCACGCTCACCCCACCAATGTTAAATTTTCCTAGAACGTGGTTCCACGCGCTAGCTAGTTGACTGAAGTTGACTCCAAACACTCCTCCTTGAAGTGGTCTGAAGGTTCCTACAAGATAAAATTCATTGCTATGGGGGACTAGCCGTGTGACCGGCGTAGCCTCTCCGATGCTTAAGTTAGATCGGATTTAAGAGAGGAGGCATGGAGTTTTTTTTAGTATTTTTAGAATACGTACCTCTGCGTAGTGACCCAAAGGGTCCTTTTATATTCTTTGATCGTCCCACAGTTTGATCCAAAGTGTGAATCAAACAGAGTTCCAGTTTGAATGAATCTTTATCTTGTTGATAGGATAAAGCTTATCTGAATTGAGAATTCCAGTTATGAAGATCTTCTTGCAGACTTAGAGTTTTAATTGAACTCTTTGCTCCCGATACGTCGGGGTTGGTCCAGGCAAACAAACCAACTCAGCTTGGTAGCCGCCTGGACATTTCTCTAAAATAGGGGAAGACTCTCTTCCAAATTTGGGGCGGATATGATCTGCCCGGATGATCGCCAGGTCTTTTACATTTGGGGCGGATAAGATCCGCTTGGATCGGCAAGGACATTCCTAGCCTTATCATTTCCAGGCGGATACAGTCCGCCTGGAGGTTTTGCATGGTATGCACGCACCTGTCAATATTTGACCATGTTAACAATTCATAATATTTGTTTTTGAACAAGCTTGAAGCAATTTATTGATAATTGTTACCAAATATTTAAAATATTATTTACTTTAAAAAAATTGTAATAACTAGCATAAGAAATTTCTAAACACAAACTAATACAAGGAATATGTTCATCTTGGCTTTGTTTTCAGTAACCTTTCATCCTTTGTTTCTACATCAAAATTCATGATTATTGATTTAATCAACTCCTATACGACGCCTGATTAATCTCTCATTCATAAAATGGTAACCCAATCGCAAAACTCATCAAAGAATCACAAAATAAACCCAAGACAATGCAAGGACAACCATAATTTGAAGCAATCCATCTTCAACTCCCAATTTCTCTTAATTATATTTTCCAAATAATTCAAATAAATAGTCAAGAGAAAGCTTGCTTCCTACTCTACAAGTAGAACAAAATTTCATTAAAATCCGTAAACTACAGACTGAATTATGCCAATTAGAAATGAAGTTAAAAACACACACTTACCCTTCTAAAGACATCTTAATCTCAGCCCACCCTTCGTTTTAGAATTTATCTTGAGCAGGAAACAACCTTCTGATCCGACGGTCATTATTCAAATGAAAATACGCATACCGATCCATGTGATATACCTCTCGACCAATCACAATTCACCTTTTCTCTCTATATAAAGTTGTCTCTCTCATCTCACACTCAACATCGACTTACTTTCTCTCAACTACGCAACTGAATCAGCGCTCTATTCCCTATTTAATTTTCAGTTTTGAATATCATAATTCGGTGAGTTTGCTCAGTAATGGCGGACAACATATCGGCTGGTCCTGTTGTGCCGGAGAAGAAGCCTAAAAGAGGCGCAAAGACTCTTAAGGCCACCGCTGTTAAGGTCCTGAAAGAGAAGAAAGCTGCACAGCCGAAGAAGCCTAAGTCAAAGGGAACTCGTCCTCGTCCTTCATTTCTTGAGGTATTTTTCATTGATTCAAATTTGAAAATCTAGACTTTTATGTGATAATGCATTGATTAAATTTTGTGATTTCAGATGATTAGCGATGCGATTGTAACATTGAAAGAGAGGACCGGATCGAGCCAATATGCAATCAACAAGTTTGTCGAGGACAAGCATAAGCAATTGCCTGCAAATTTCAGGAAACTGTTGCTTTTTCATTTGAAGAAGCTTGTAGCTGCAGGGAAGCTCGTTAAAGTGAAGAACTCATTCAAGCTACCGTCGGCTCGCGCCGCTCCCGCTCCGGCTAAGAAGCCAGCTGGTTCTAAGCCTAAAGTCGCATCAAAGCCGAAGCCGAAATCTGCTGTGGCTGTTGCCAAACCCAAGGCTAAAGTCGCGGCCAAGCCTAAAGCTAAAACTGCGACAGCGGCTAGTAAGAAATCGGCTGGTAAGCCGAAGGCTAAAACTGTGGTGAAGCCTGCTAAGGCTGCGAAAACTGCAGCGGCAACTTCTCCAGGGAAGAAGAAAGCGGTGAAGAAGGTAGTTCGGGCAAAGAAGTTGAAGAGCGTGAAATCACCGGCAGGGAAAAGGACTAAGAAATGAAAAAACGGTGCCCTTTTTGTAGACGAATAGTGGTTGTAAATTTGTTGGTTGCTATAGTGGGGAAATTTGTAATAGATAGATGATGGTTTGCTTTTAGAATTAAATATTTTCCTTTTAATGTTTTTTTTTTTTTTATCAACTTTAATGTTATATTAGACGTGAATTATATGGAGTGTTCGCTTAATGGAAATCGTGTTGTTGTTGAAATGGCGCAGTGTGGCATATAATGCGATATGTTGGTTAAGAAGACGCACGATGATTATGAAATTGGACACGCTTTGTATTTGTTGCAGGCACGCGTCTTAACATAGGCACTCACAAAAATTGCGCAAGTTACTCGCATAAATCCACCCTCTAGTTTTCCTATTTTTTATTTAAATACATTTCCCCATTGACCGACTGTTTTAGATATTAATCCATTACACTCTAATATAATCTTTTCATTTGTTGTTTTTTAATATTAATCACATTAAATAAAGTAATAACATTGAAATTCTAAAATTAAAATTATAATTTTTCTGAAGTGCGGTATGATATTAAATATTATAAAAATTCATCAATATTATGTAGTAACGAACATTTGGATAATTTCTATTTATAAATTTGGTAATCAAAGGCTAGCTTTTACTCCTTTCTCCTACTCCGTCAGGAAAATTCAACAAGTAAAACCTCTTGTAATTCTACTCAATCTCCATTCCCAGTCTTTGAAACAGTATAGTTTGTTTCTAGAAACATGGCTCGTATTGAATTGAATGTTTCATCTAGGCAACATTTTCTTGATAATTTTTCCTCACCGATCAATATAGTTCATTTTTTAATTATGGTTATAAAAGGTGAATGAACATGAAGTACAATCTATTAGGATATGTTTAATTTTACATCCTATTTTCATTTTAAAATCTATTTTACTTTATACTTTAAGGTTGCTACAATCTTACACTTCAAATTTCATTCCAAACCTAAAAATTATTAATATAAAGTAATAATAATTTTTAAAAAATAAGATAGATTTTTTTATAAATAAAAGAATATTAAATTTTTAAATATATATTCAAAGCTTATGAATTTTTTAAAAAAAAAAACCAATAATGGAAAGTAAAAATAAATTTGAAGTTGTGAATAATATCATTTTAAATTTAAAAAGGTATTGTTCACACTTCAAAATCTGAAGCTAGAAATGAAGTTGGGTTAGAGAACTTCACTTCGTTTCGAACTCCAAACCCCATTTTTGAAGTGAGGTTGAAGATGCCCTTACATGTCGAAGAATTGGTTACTCTATATGATAATTGTGCAACATGATTCGCTGACCAAGATATATGGACTAGTCTAAAATTAATTAATCGAAGATAAATCACCAGATAAAACACATCACATAATTCATACAAATGCCCTTTGGCAAGCAAGACTCATTAAACAAAAAATAAACGTTGCAAAATATATTTTTTTCGCCTTCTAATTAACGATTTCGCAAATCTACAAAGATAAGAAATCATGCTTGCACTATAGCATCAAATCAACCAGTGTTGCAAATTTGAAACGATATTGCTAATAAATCTGGAAGTCTACAGTGAAAAATCATTAAATATTTTGTCTAACGACGGATGAAGTTCAAAACAATTATGTAACAATGAATCCATGTTTGAAGAAGACAATCAATAGTGTAGTGGACAATAAAAGAGTAGTAGATACTGATTATTCTCACAAAAAAACCACTGAAACTAAGAAATAAATAAAACAAAATAGAAGAAATCAAAAGACAAGAGGAAGAAAAAACCTTGTTAGATTTTTCCCCCTTCTCAACAAACAAACTTACAAGCAGAGAAGACCATCTCTGACCTTTATTAACTTTGCGGTTTATTTGATATTCTTAAGGAAAGAATTTAATTTGATTTATGAATTTAAAATCTTGTATATAAGTCAAATTGATTTGAATTCAATCCAAGCTAAAAATTTAAATACGACCACCTTAGTTCATCTCCTTAACCTCCTTTTCATGAAAACTCAATCAGAGAGGAATTATTATTCATTGTGCAATAGGCCATGCCGGAAATACGTGGAGCATTGTGATCCTAATAAGAGAAAGTGCTCTTGTTTTGATGACACCATTGACGCTGCCAAGGCTTATGTTAATATTGCTTTCATATAATGTCAAATTGATTCTTAATTTTTCGCTTGAGATTAGAAAACCAACTGCTGCCGTAGTACAAGACACAACTTTAGGAGCTACATATGAATTCTACACAAAAATAAGAGATTGGGGAAAGGCATTTATATTATTTTTCTGATCTGCTTACCTCAACAAAAATTCTGTGGGAGTAAGATATTGACAATTTTTTTCCTTCTACCCCTGACCTGCTAATAGATGTATATGGAAAAAAATGGGAGAGTTAGTAGACAGTTGTGAGTGATTGTTCCAACTGGAAGCCAGAAAACTGGCCAATATCATGGCCTTGTAATGGTTCCAAATCCTTTTCCATTCCCATTTCGAACTCCTCTCCTCCTCCGCACTTTATATAATCTGCTATCTGCATCACATTATCATTTCACTTTCATTTTTATTCCTTACTATAATTATAGTTATAATTCAACAAAACAAAACAACTCACATGATTGGCCATTGCTATTCCACTCACAGCTGCTGACTCTATATTTGAACCTAACAACCAATCCCCACATATACCGGCCCTCCCTTTTGGATCAAATATACAGGCATTTCCCACCCTATTCCTCGGCAATGCTGCTCCCCTGCATTCATTTCCTTTCGTTTCATTTCGTTTCGTTCTACTTTATCCAACATTATAGGTTTGGAAGTGAAGTTCCATTACCATAGTTGAACTCGACTGTATGAAGGCCTTTGAATCGACCCTTTTCCTATTCCTAGCGCCGCTTCAACGCCCTCCACCATTTCTTTCTTCACCTTCTCTGCCGTTACTGTTGGAATATTTTCCTGATAACCCCAAAACCATACATGTGATTCTACAATGCAACTACAGTAAAAAAAAGGCCGCATTAAAGCACGGATATTGCATCTCTGATGCAAATTGAGGTTCAACTTAAGGAGATAAGGTTTGACAACAAAAGCTTACACTTTATCAATTTTGCACGAATGCCTTGAAGGCCTATTTGGGATTTGCTTTCCTAGGCTACTGTCCAGAAAAGCTTCATTTTCAAGATTTCCCTATGACACCAGATTTTGATCTTGGGAAATCAAAAGCAAACAACAGAGCCTGAATAAATAGTATTATGAATCAAAATCTTTTTATCCGAGACCAAAATATGTTGTTCTATTGAAAGTTCGTCGAGACAGAAACATGGAAAGCAATCCCAAACAGGCCCTAAAAATGCATAATTCATGCAACGAAAAATGGAACTAGTTGAGACGAACCTGCGGGACCTTGTTCTTCTTTCCAAACTCTGCAGTGCTAAAGAAGGTCCAGCAATGAGGAGTACTAGTGTTGGACAAAAGCTTCATAGAGTTGTTTCCCATCCATGAAACTGAATCTACACCTTTCACAAAGGCTCCTTCAAATGAAGGTATACTACTTGGGATAGGAAGTGGATCGTCAAACGCTGCAAGGAGGGCCCATATCGAGCTCAATTCTAGTCTCTACAAACAACAACCCCCGTGAGATAATGGTACGTTAAAGAAGGTAAATGTTAAGAATACCTTCATTTGCCTTGCAATTAGTGGCAATCCAGACGAAGCAAGCAACCGGTTTGCACATTTTCCTATCAACAACCAGAAATGGGCCGAAATTCAACATGAAATTGTAAGAGTAGGCGGCGGCGACAATTAATTTAGAAATTTAAGGAATTAAACAAACTTAGATTTCTAGTAAACAGCCAATTAGCTGCTTTTGAAACAAAAGGAACTTTACGATGTGCAAGTTTCTGAAATTAAGCTTCTAATGTACTCTTGCTTTCCACTAACCAATGGACAACAAGCACATATTCCTTTAAAACATTGAATTCTACCACTACTCGTAGAGAATGATAATAGGAATCAAGGGACACGAGAATTGGAGCCTGGTATGTGCAAGTTATTAGGCATAGTTGTTAGAGGCGCAAGAGGGCTAGCCTCGCCTGAAGGCGCGTGCCTGAGGTACATTAGGCGCAAAAACTTTACAAAAAATTTTGCTTTCAAAGTGAAGTTAGTGGCAATAACATACCAAAAAATAAAACTAAGAGAATTGTTAGAGGTACATATACATGTAAAATCTAAAAATTGCATTAAGAATATCTAGCCTTGAATTAATCGAACCTCAAAAGGAATGAATTAGGAATATCTACCTTTTATTTGTTTAGTAAAACTCTTAAAATTAGATGGAATATACATTAAGTTAAATTCTACATGCTGTATTAGAAATATCTAGACTTGAGTTAATTTAGCCTTAATTAGAATTGAATTAGGAATGTCAAGCCTTATTTTTAAAAACTCTTAAAATGGATGTAAAAAACATATTCATGCAAAATTAAACTCTTTAAGAAAGAAGTGTTTGTGAGACGCGCCTTTTGGACACCATCTCGTTCGTCATATGCCAAGGCTCTAAGAGTTACGCCCTTCGTCAGGCGCGCTTTTAACAACTATATTAGGTGTTTTGCTCGTTTGAGTTATACTCTTCTCTCTGAGTAGAGATGGAAGTGTATCATTTGGAGAGAGTTGAAGGCTTACTCAATTATTTTGATCTTATGTTCTTTGATTGCTATAATTGTTCTGTTCCCTAGTCTTTCTCTTGTGAAAATTTATTAACATATTATAGTTTTCTAGCTTGTTCCTATCAACTACTTTCTACAGTTTTGAGGTTTCCAGTTCCCTGAAAAATCTTAAGATTCAGTCAGTATGCAATACTATTGATGAGAATCTATGATTAGGAATAGTCACTATTTGACATTCAACAATTTACTGATGAGTCAATGAATCTCTATCGTATAGAGATTGAGTTGTTCCACACTTAGAAAAAACAATTTGGGTTTATTCTCTAATTTAGTAATTCCGAAATGAGCGGAGAATAAATACGAGAAAGCAACAGGAAATGTATCTGTTTGCCAAACAACTAAAAACTCAAAAAATGATCCATGCAAAATGTTGATAATAACATCACAAAGTGAAGTTTTAACCGTGGATTTGAGTGTTAGAGGGCTAGCTGACATACAACCAATTATTACTACAAGAAACTGTAAAAGAACCACAGAAAGAACATGGCTGCTTAGTTTATACGGTGAAGTTGAATAAATGCAAGCTTTCTTATATGTTGCAGTTACACATTTCACCAACATACACACTGTTGGTAAACCTACTTCAAATAGTTATAGCATTATCTTGGGATCAAATAAAATAAGCATATTTAGTGAAAGAAGCATTTACCATTATGTGCTATAACAATGATATCAAACTGTCCTTGAGGCTTTCCATTCTCACTCAAGTGCCACATCCCATTAAAAGGCTCGAGTTTGCTTATCCAACAAGGTCTAACCACATTGACCATGCGAGTCTGCACCAAGCATCCAACTCTGTTACAAAGTGACGTAAATGATTCCAGAAAACAAAATAACGAAATATTTTGTCTCATTATCCAAGATTATATCGCAAAAGCTAAAAATTAACCACCTCAGACAGCAGTGAATCAGCAAGAGGACGCATTCCATTAACACCGATATATTTTGGAGCTGAAGATGGCAATGTAACAAACTTGCCACCCATTTCAAGCTCGCCGATTGTGCCTTGCCACTGCCGAATCAAGCCTTTCTCCAGCCAACCATCAACTAATTCTGCGAACTGAGGATTACTTACTGTAAAGAACTGGGCTGCATGATCAAATATCAGTTGCTGAGGATCATTGATTATTCGAGTTCCCATTCTTCCACCCAAACCATGGATCCCCTGCATAAACAAACCCTCTGAGGTAAGCTTCACAATTCTAATCAGTAATCACCCTTGTAGAACAAAAATTGTTGTGTGGAGGGGGCCTAACAGGTCACTTTTGACAAATATAAGTAGCAAATTGATGTATTTTTGCCAATTTTGTCGAGTTTGGGTTAGGGTAAGGATATATTCAGCCATCTATCAGTAATGAAGTATTCTAAACAACATGAAAAGTTCAGTACAAAGAGATCCCTAATTTCGTGAAATCAAAATTGGGCCATTGTTCACCAAAGTATCGGTGTCTTGTATTGATGTATGAATCCTAGATTGGTAAAATTTCTGCAAGGGAAAATTAATATTTTTTTAAACCATCAAATCTACCCATTCAAGAAGAAAACAAGAAAGTAAAAATCGAAAAGACAACGCCAAAAAGAGAAAAACTGACCAACCGTATCGAAAACGGTGGACTTGACCCCTCTCTTCTCCAAATTCAAGGCGCAAGCCAGACCGGCCATTCCTCCGCCAATAATTCCGACATGCGGATCATCGGGGAGAGGGACAGAGAAGGTAACCTGTTCTTGCTTGAATGTTTTTCTGAGAATTGACCTCCTGGAGGAGCCATATGATGATCTTCTGCGATTTTTGGGCGAGGGTCTGTTGTTGTTGGTAGTGGGTTTGGAATTGGAAGAGCAAGTTAGCGATAAGAGTTTAAAAGAGGAATTAAAGAAGAGGTCTGGCTGAGGTTTGAGAGGTTGAAGAGACGAAAGAGATGAAAGGGAAGAAAGGAAGAAGTTGCTGCTCATTGTAGCGGTGGGGGCAAAGCTCGGCAACATTTGATATGTTGTGCTGTTTTCATATCAACGGTCTCTTATCCTAATTTCAAACTACAATGGTTTGCTCCTCCTTCTCAATAAAATCATCTTCTTCATAGAATTTTACATAAATATATGTATTGTATTTGATTTTATTTGTCCAATAGTTTGAAGTTTCTATAGTTAATTGTTACTTTGCTTTTTTCTCACAATCAAATAAGTGAATATCTGTGACTGTGGTGCGAATATATAAATAATGGTTATTCGGTAATTTTACAAATTAACCATAGTCTTCGCCCTAAGTTTTCTTATATAAAATACATTCATTACCCCTAACACTTTCTCGGGTTAGGCCATGTACATTTTAACTACAATTCAATTAACATCCGTTCAATTAAGTAAAGTTCAATTATGTGTTGTTATAAATTTACACTGAAATTAGTTCAGTTAAGTTCATTTAAGTTAAATTTAGTTCAGTTCAACTTTTAGAAGTCGAAAAGAACAGGGTCTTGAGACGTTTTTCATAGTATAATTCCATGAACAAGAAGCAATACTCGGTGCAACGCAACTTATTCTTGAGTTGAGTGATAGAATCAAGCCCTTGATCATATTTATTGGAGAAAAAAACCTATAGAAACCCTTAGGTATCTTTTATAATTGTACACTTTAATAGTGTGGCTATGATAACTATTAGTTTTGACTTCTGAACATTCAACTGAGTTTGGAGATTATGTTGCACATTCCATATGGTTGAAAAATTCAAATATTTTGCTAATCAATCAATTAATTTTTTTTTATTACATGTGAATTTGATTTATAAAGGAGAACATGAAGAAAAAAGAACCTCAAAAACTTTTGCCCCGCACCATCTTACATGTTAAATCCTTCGCTGCAAACAAAACAAAATTAAAGGTGCAGAAGTTACATTATCTTAACTAAAAGTTAATGTCAGCATACATAAGCCACAACTAAGAATGTCAAGATGAACACCCTTTTAGGTGACAAATATTTCACATTAATACACCAAAATTGGTCCCCAGAATCATAAACTCCTTTTCTTATATAACATCATATGCAATCTTATAACTTACAAAACATATACAATTCACATCAACACAAACCACTTCATCGCAGCTTCAAAAAAAATGCCAGGCTGTTCATGATTCAATTGGAACGTCCGCCTGGTTCTCTTCAGGCATCTTTGCCGGAGCTGCTTTTGTTGTAGCGTTCTCTAGTTTAGATCTGTCCTTCGCCTTGCGGGATGATCCATTTGCAGTTTGCGGGCTGCTCTGAGGTTTAGTTTTGGCGACAATCAGGGAACTCGAGTCTTCTCTGCGGTTACCCATGCTGTGCCGATGCCTACCGCAATGTTTCGCCGCTTCTTCCTTAGTCTGGATTGCGTCACCACAGCTCTTTCTGCGATGCAGCTTTGGTGATACTGGTCGGGTCAATGGAAGCTGGAAAAAAAACAGTAATTTGTTTAGTTCATTCAAGAAAGATCTACCAAGTTATTCTAGCTAGGTTCATCCATTATGAAAGTCCAATCATAGTGAAATACTAAGGACCAGTTTAGGATTGCTTTCTCAGGCTGCTATCCCGAAAAAACTCCATTTTCAAGCTTTTCCAGGCTGCCGTCCTGAAAAGCTCTGAAAATAAATAATGAACAGACCCTAATTATAATTTGTATTAAGAGTCAAAATCTTTTGTCCAATGTCAAAATATGTTGTTCTGTGAAAAGTTTTTTAGTAGAGCTTTTCAAGACAGCAACTGTGACAGCAATCCAAAACAGACCCTAAAAATATGTTCATATTGTAACGGTTATAAACTTAGAAACCATAGACACTGCAGGCTGCAGCTCAATGCCTTTTCCAGTTTTAACATGGTATCCTGAAGTCTCTTACTATTTTTTCACATTTTCACGTAGTCAACAAAATATAATTTCAAATTTTCAACTTAGCATACTATCATTGCAAGCTCAAACAGAATATAATTCAACTGCGTCTACCAAAACGAGAAATTACATCTTCAAGTTTAAGGGTAGTAAGTCATTTGCATCAGAAATAATCCAATATAATTTCAAAAATCCAGTCCCAATTTCCTTCCATGTTATCTCTCTGATAGTAAAAATCAGTCATGCCTCACGTGAAAAACTTTGAAGATTACTGATTGTAATACCTTTTTTGGTTCAAACTTGGGTGGAGGTGGTTCATAGTAAAAACTAGGAACTGGATTTGCTTTAACCACCATGTTCTTTCTAAGTTGCCTGATTGCTGCTTGTTGCTCTTCCTACAACGAATAACAAAACTTTAAGCCACACCAGCAAATATATACTACAACAATTACCCAAGTTTGAAATCTACCTTTGTCCTTGCCTCGGCCTGGTTCTTCTCAGCCTCCAAAGCTCGGTGTTTTTCCTCCAATTTTGAGTAGAACTTACGAAAGCAATAGAAGTAAATAATTATGAGATGAACACACAGTGAAAAAATATTCGAAGAATAAGATTCAAAAAATCATTTAGCGAACAAATTACCTCTCTCCGTTTCTCCGCACGTTCGTTAGATCTAAAACTGGGAGCAGATCCAACAGTTACAGATTTCACTGTTCGCACTGATGCAGCAGTACTAGATACAGCTAAGGAATATTGATCAAGACCTAATATAGGTGAATTTACCAGAAAACATAAAATCTAATAGAATGAAACATTTAATTTTCTTCCCCTGTTCAGGCTTAAAACATGAAAAATGCATTCAGAATTTAAATTTACAATGTCATAAAGGATACGAGGAAGCAAGAGACCAATTATCTTCATCATCAGGAGGCTTCTTATAATCAGGTTGTAAACGCTTTATTGCACTAAGTGGTGAATTCAACTGAAACATAATAAAATAGATCACCATTTCACCACAACATCCATACAACTATTATGACCCTTTAAGCTCTATGGAATTAAAGTTCATTCATATGAGCATGAAAAGTTAATGCAAGTTAAGTTGCATAATTCTAGCTACCATTGAGAATATTGGTCGACTTAAAGCCTCTAAACTCAAGCACACATGGAATTAAGCAAGCAGATCCTGTGGCAATAGAGTAACAAAGTTATACAGGGAAACAACTGGCCCAATCCCATTGATCAACAACGCATGCATACATGTAGAACTTCACATTGAGCAACTAAAATTATGGGGAAGAAATATCTTAAAACGACACTTGCACATAAATGAAAAAAGTGAATACCGCAAGTATCCCTGCACATTACGATTTAAATATCTGAAGAGAAAAGTTAATCTAACAAATGGATCTATTTATTTCACGTGTCACAGAAGTTTATCAGGAAATAATGTTGGTGGTAATCCTTTTTATTGGATTTGGCATTTTAGCTCATAAATATGGCTATGTAATCTTAATCGACCACAAAACATATTTATGACCTGAAGTTAAGTTCTAAGGCAATAAAAGCACAAGGTTGTCCCTCGTGAAATCAACTAAGGCGCAAAATAAAAATATTTATCACTTAAGCTGAAGACAGTTTTTCACCTGTGAATTCTTTTTGACAATAGGGGAATTTGTATTATTCAGATTTGCTGAACAGTTAGCACCAGCTCGCTTTTCAGTTGCCAGAGAAAATGGCTTGGGGACTGTGTGCTGTCTGCGTGTACCATTGACTCCACCAGATTTTGATGCAGTAAATGCTGAACTTTTATCACCACTCGGTTTCTGTGCTCCCAGTTTTTCATTTTTACCATCAACTAGTTCACTGTCAAAATTAGTGCTTTTGAAACCAGGAACAGTTTGCTTCTCATTCTGGTTAGAATTTTCCTCAATGAATTCCTTCTTGACATAGCCTTTTCCATCCCCACTGTCTCCTAAAGAACTGGGAATAGCATGAGAACTATCATCAGAGATACCATTTGACTTCAGCGCAACACCATTTGGGATCCTATCCATTTCTTCATTTGCAAGCTCTTGCCCCATACTAAAACAAGCATAAACTTCTTATGGTTATAATGCTGCATGAGAAAGATATGTTTGCCAAAATGCTTTTTCTATTTGCCAAGAAGAAATTACCTAACAAGTAGACTTTAATATGCCACCACTTATCAGAGAAATTCTTTGACTTAATTGATTATAGTTAAAACACCTTCCAGACTGGAAATAGGATGAATAAAGGTAAGAGACAAAAATGACAGGAGTATAAAAACCAAGAAGCAGACAAGTTGAGAAGGAAATCCATGAGGATGGGGAAAATCTATTGAGTTTTGGGTGCATCAAAATTCCTAGATTCCGGAAAAGTAATTATAACAAAATGAAAACCAGAAAAAACAGCAGAGTAACAGTTAAGCTTTACAAACAAACGAGGAACCCTTTTGTATTCCCAACCTTAACATACATAAATGTTGTTAGTCCGGAAAAACAATTAAACAAATAAGAAAAACTAAAATATAGATGTATCCGGTAATCAGATTTATGCATCAAATTCTAAAATCTCATTCCCCAACAAGAGTGTGAGATCAATCATGATATGAACATATTAGAATGATCTTAATGCTAATCAAACGTTTTCTCAATTCTTAGCTTCAAAAACTATATTGTCAATCTTTTAATCCGTTCTAATGGAAAATCCATGGAGAACTAAGATACGCAGGGTACGCGCAGATCAGACACAATTGGGGGAAAACGAAGGCAGAAAAGTGAACTAATATGACAATACACATAAGAAAAGGAGGACCAAGAATCCAGATAAGAAATTATCGTGTTCGCTTTAAAATAAACAAAAGAGAAAAAAGGGGCAGTTCAGATGAAATCATGAATAAAAACTTCATGTGAAATAATTTTGCAAAAAGAACACCGTAACGGACAAAAATATACCGCATAAAATCAGAAAAAGAGTAAACAGAAGAAAAAATCGGAACCGAATAAACCAACTTCAAACACAAACAGACGCCTCGTGAGCGCGAAAACGATGTATTCTCGAAAGATTTAAAGCTAATCTCGAATGAAGCTCAATATCTTCCATAAGAGAGGGGGAAAGATCATTTTACAAACCGAAAGCCAGTTACCAAGGATAAAAGATCATATAGAAGACGACAGTCAGGTTAAGGCAGGAAAATAATGAAGAAGAAACCTCAGAAAACGGAAAATGAAAGATGGAATAGAGAAGCGCGTAGATCGAAGCACATTGCAAATAATCATGATAACAGAGGCATGGCTAAGAAGATAGAAATCCAAAGAAGGAAGAATGTGGTGAAATATCTTACAATTCCGGCCCGATCTGAGAAGATCTCGAGCTTTTGTGTTCTTCTCTGTGTATTCTCTCGCTCGCTGCGTCTTTCTCTGTCTATCTATTATCTCTCTTTCTCTTTCTTCCTGAATATGAAAATGAGGAAAAAACAAAAGCGGAAAATGTTTCAGTGATTTCGCTTTTTAATAGCGAGGGGATTTAAACAGTTTAATTTTTAATGTCCCGATGGTGGGCTTACATGTTTTAATGACAGTTTTTTCAGTTTTAACGCTGTTATTTAACGTATTTCTTTAAAAACAAAAGTTGATAATGTATTGTTTAATATTGAATTTCCCATTCATTATAATACTAGTTGGGTAATTAACTTACTTTCACACTTTTTTTTAAATTTATGATATTTTGAAAAGATTGAATTTTGAATATAAGATCTCCCACCCATTGTTTTAAAAATCCCCGCCCATGTCCGTTTAGGCCCCGCCTAGACCCTATTTTGAGGATCGCTACCTGACTACGTCTAGCGTCTAAAGTTTACTGACTAGCGTCTAAGTCCGCCTAGGCCCCGATTAATCCCCCCTAGGCCCCGATTCACCTTCAACCGTCCGACTAATGCATAGCGCTTTTTAAAACACTGCTCTCACCGTTGTTTTTGAAATGTGTAATAATTGAACTATACCTAATTAATATCTTCACATCATTTGAATTTAGTAAAATTATAAATTTCTTTAATCTAGCATAGTTGAGTTGCTATTCAATTATATTATGTTGAAAATAACTAGTTTTGGTTGTGTATCTTTAGTTTATTATTTGAAAAAATCAATAAATATTTTTAAAATTTTTAATGTCAAGCCCGTAGTTTTAGTATTTTGTTATATCGGCAATTCTATATTGACACCAGTAAATTATTAAACAAAAGATGAAAAAACTATAATAATTATCGTTAATTAATTGAACAAGACAAGACAGTGAGTAGGGAAAATTATACCACCTCCATCTATTAAATATTGATATTTAAGAGAAATTTTGATTATTTTTTATTGTCATTTTGTATTTTCAATGTGTTTTTTCTCTAAATTTTTCATTTCTACCCTTATTAATTTATTCAACTTTCAAGATAATCATATTTCAATCTCTAATAAGAAGATGAGAAGACTCTAAAAATCAATATTTAAACACTAACAAAATGTTTTTGTTAAACGTATTCATGAAGTTTAGAAAATAGAGTAGGACATTGATGAAAGGGTAAATTAGTAAATAATCTCTTTCGGTTAATTGTTATCTTAAAACTTGTAAATTAGTTAAAACAATAATATTTAGTAGATGGAAGGAGTATAAAGACTAGGTTTTATGGACCTTTCCCTTACATGAGTGACAAGTGTCCCTTGAACTATTAAGGATAAAGTAATAATAAAAAGTACTTTCATGAGACAATTGTCACTCGTACAAGGGAAAGGTTCACAAGATCTGATCCTTAATATAATTTCTCGTAAGTAAAAGATGTTGCTTAACTGTGAACAATTTCTCAACTTATTGGTTAAACCTGAAGCTGGATTCGAGTCATATTCGAGATAGGCATGGATTTTTCTTTCTAGTGAATGGAATTAAGCTTAAATTAAAAAAAAAGTAAGATGTTGCTTAATTATGTTGATGGGAACCTCAATGAGTTTTACTTTTTTTAGTTCTCTATCAAGGATTCTTCAACTCGCTTATTAAAAATAACCAATATGTAAATTTTTGTTCAAAGTAACATAGATGTAAAAAAAAATTCATGAGATTCTTAGAAAAAAATCAGTTTGATATATGTAATTAGTGAAAATAATTAGCAATCCAAAATCGATATTTTATTAGGGATGTCAACGGTTCAAGTTCGATGTGGGTGGTGCAATTCCCTCTCCGCACCCAATACTTTCGAGTATGATTTTGGTGATTCTCAATTTAGTGTTTTGGGAATTATTTTGCACCTATTCTGCACCCGCAATCAGGTATCTCCGGCCATTGGTAAATTCTACTTAAAATTTGAAGTATAAATCAATAGATAAATATCAAACATGAGAAATATAAACTAATTGACATGTTACATGATCACATTTTTTTGTAATAATTACAAGTTTCTTCATTGAGATATTCTTGTCTGGGACTTAGTCACGGTTAAGGATCCTCACCTCTCCCAACAAATGTATTTAGCGAGATTTAAACTTTATTATCATCCAACTTGCTCAACCTGCATTGTCAATTGAGCTACACCTTATTTTTACATGATTACATTCTTTAACATATAATAAATTAGTGAAGAGTTCAAGAATAACACAATTATTGTGTATCAAAAAACTATGAGGTTTCAAATTATGTTGGGACTTAAGAATGGTAAGATACATCTAGAACTTAGTTCAATTGATACATGCAAAGTATTTTATTTATTTGTTATGTATTTATATACTAGTTTTAATTTATTTTAGAACTTTTATAATTTTTTCTATTAAATTTGTATACTTGATTAAAATAAAAGTTACTATATATTAAAAATTTTAAGTAAAAAAAAGCAATTATATTTAGAATTTAAACATATTTTTGTTTATTTTTTCTATTTTGTTTAAATAGTAAAATTTATAGCAAAAAAATATTTACGGATAAAGACTTAGTTTGCGAATGACCTTGTAACCCTGGTCAAGGCCCAACATGAGTCCAAAATATGGGCTTGGGCTAATGTTTTAGTAAAAAGTCTGTTAAGTTCGGCCTAACTCACCCAATGAACAAGTATAGTATATAGTGATATAAAATAAAGGCTAAATGCATAGCTCCTCCACCTTACCATTTTCACCTATTGTCCCCTCTTCTTTGAAATGGATCCCGTAGCTCTCATATCTTTTAAAAATGGATCTTGTAGCTCCCTAAACAATACGTGTCATCTTTTGATTGGTATGACTTTCGATCTCTAATCAGAAGTTGACATGTGGCATTCAGGGAGCAAAGTGGTACAATTTTTGAAATTTGAGGGAGTTACAAGATCATTTTTCAAAAGATGAGAGAGCTACGGGGCCCTTTTTAAAGATTATGGGGACAGTATGTGGAAGTAGCAAAGGGGGAGCCAATGATGCATTTGACCTAAAATAAATATATTTTATATTTTAATCTTTTGTTGTGAATTGTTCATGTATGATATATCATTTTGTTAAGTTACATGTAGTTGTTGTAAATTAAATCTAGGCAAGGGCACGTTAGCCCGCAAGGCGTGTCAATGCTCGAATTATATGGGTTGGGTTAGGGTACGAAAAATATGATAAACACCCAGCCTAGCCTGAACCCATTGTGGCCTGACCAACATATGAGATGAGTTTGATTTTAATATTAAAGCTCAAGCCCGATCGCCCAGCCCGTAATCATATAAATATATACCAAATGGGCCCGGCCCGAGCTCGCTTCAATGGGTCGAGCTTAGACATTTATTTTTTTAAAAAGCCCGGCTCGAGCCCGAACCCGTCAAAGCCCGAAGATTTATGGGCTGGGCTTTGTTTCATATAAATACCCAAGCTCGACCCGAGCCCAGCCCAACGAATAATTTTATTTATTTAGTATATATTTATACATTAAATTTATAATTATTTTAATATTTTATATTTTATCCTATTAAATTTTTATACTTGATTACAACACATGTTAATAAATATTAAAGATTTTAAGTAAACAATGCAATTATATTTAAAATTTAAACATATTTTGACTTTTTTTATATATTTTTTATATTAATTTAATAAAAAATATTGTAACAAAAAAAAATATTCATGGACTTGGACTGAGCTTGGGAATGACCTTGTTAGCCCGACCCAAGCCCAATCCGAACTCGAAGTTCTAAAGTACGGGCTTGGGTTAAGGTTTTTTGTAAAAAGCCCGCCAAGCCAGGCTTGGCCTGCCCGACGAACAGGAAAATAACAACTATATATATATATATATATATATATATATATATATATATATAATTGTGAATATATCATGTATAGTTTCAATATTTTCCATTCATACTTTACTTTACTTTATTTTTTTTTTTAAATATAGATGTTATAATAAATATAGTTGTTTTACGTTTATAGTTTATTTGTAACAAATTTTACAAATTATAGAACTAATTATTTTTTAATAATAAAAACTAAAAAAATTTTACAGGTTTGTATGTGGACTAGAATTGGATTTTAATTAGGTGTTTTTATGGGATTACCAGAAAAAGGAAAAATAATTTTAGACCATGTTATGGTGTAAATTTACAAATTTCATATTTTAAGTTTTGATTTTTCATAAAACGTAAATTTAAGTTTTGATTTTTCAAAATACGTGAACGTGAAAATAATAACTGATTCCAAAGTATAATAATTATTATACCGGATATAACAACTATTATATCAGGTATAACAAACATTATTACCTGGTATAACAGTCATTATACCAGATTTAATGTCTATTACATTGTTCGAATATAAATTTTGTAACCAGATCTTTAAAATTTTCATATACTTCAATGATTGGAATATTTCTCTTTGTTATGTTAACTATTACACCCGGTATAATGACTATTCTACTATTCAAATGCGATATCTGAAACTTGATCTTTACACTTTTTTATCTCCAATTATTTTTTATAATAATAGTTTGCATATACCAGGTATAATGACATAATCTGAAAAGTGAATTCTAATGAGAAATATGAAATTTGATACTGGTATAATGAACATATACTATTCAAATGCGAAACTTAAAACTTAATCTTAATACTTTTTTATCTCTAATTATGTGAATATGTTTTTATATTACTCATTATACAAATTATAATGGTCATTATACCTGGTATAATAATTCATATACCTGGTTTGATAATCATTATACCGGGTATTATAATAATTATACCCAGTATAATGACATGATGTGAAACTGGATTATCATGGAAGTCGGAAAAGACATGAAAACTAATAAAATTGTCAACAATCACATCACGATCTTCATACTTGAGAAACTTGAAATCATATATCCAAATTCCATCATAATGCATCAAAACAGTAAACATCTTGCATAGAAAAAGCTGAGTAAAAATACAGAAAAAAAATTATACAAACCTAAACTTGTCGGAGGAAAACTAAACTCACTGGAAAAACAATAAAAACTGAAATAAATCGTGATAAAAAATACTAAAATTGAACAAATCTGGAAAACACAAAATTGTGATCTAAAAAAATAAGAAAAAAAATGAGTAAGCAAATCGCAACCAAAAAATAGTTTGAGACAAAATCACAAGAAAAACAAAGAAAACTGAAAAAAGATTATCAAATCGGAAAATCAAATCGAAGGAGAAAGCAAACTGGAACACAGATGAGACAAATTGGAACAAATCGACGGAACGAAAAGAAAAATGCAATAACAGATTTGGATCTAGATCGAAATTTGACAATGAAACTGGAATGAGATGAAAAAGCAGCAATAAGTTGTAATTTGATAAGATTTTGATTCTGATTTGAAGAAAAAAAGAAGAGAGAGGGAGAGAGAAAATAGATATGAATAAAAGGACATGGAAAGGAGAATACAATTATGGTAAAAGAAAAGGGCAAATCTAAAAATTTGGAAAAAAAATATTATTCCTTTCATGTAAAAGAAAAAATATTTAGGCTTTTTTCCACAAATTCAAGAATATGATAATATAATTTAAGTAAATTATCACTAATTGTAGGAAGCTTTAACTAATTACATTTAATTGTAATTTTATCCAACCTTATTAACAACAACCTTCTCTCTTAATTAAATTGAATTTCTTAACTTAAAACGATCATACATTTCAAACCGTTAATTTTTTTGAAACCATTCTTTTGAGTATTTTTTATTCGTTTCAAGATCCAGCTCGATATACTTTCGTCAAAAAAATTGAAAGCTAAAATTGGTATAATTCATATTATACGAGTTTGCATTTTAGTAAAATTTTCATTATACCAAATTTTTTTATACCTAATTTTTTCCAGGTGATATAATGCGCATTATACGAGTTTGCGATTTTGTATGATGTTAACATAACAGATTTTCGGTATAAAGAAATCTGATATAATGAATATTATACCGAAATGTAAACTGGTATAATCTGAACTATACCAATTTTTGTCGAAAACATATCGAGTTGGATCTTTAATAAAGATAAAATAAAATTAACAAAATGTTCTAAAGAATTGTTTTGAAAAAAATTAACGGTTTGAGAGAAATTATCGTTTTAAGTTAAGAAATTCAAACTAATTACGAAAGAATGTTATTAATAGTAATTATAATAAGACAAAATTACTAATATATATTATTTAGGATAAAATTGCAATTAAATCTAATTAGTTATTATTTCTTAACATTCCCCAAAATATTTTATCTAAAAAAAGAATGGCTTGTAAATCCCTCCTAATTATTTATAAAGAGTCCGGCCCGGTCCAAGACCTGTGTAAATTTTATATGGGTTGGGTCACTAAATTTTTAGCTAGGCATGATTGGGCCTGACCCGAACCCGGCTCATGCCCAGAATCTATTGTAAATAAAAAATTATTTGTGCTTATCAAATTCTAAAAAATTTTCAAACTGAAAATGCAAATATACATTTTCATTTCCGTTGAGAATTTGAGGATTATATGATCACTTCCCTCCCATTGTGAAAATTTTGATCGGAAATTTTTCATTACATCAAGATGAAGCTCACCCGTGTCCAAAATCCCTTGCTCATTTACAATCCTAATAATACTTATCCCCCTTATGAAAATAAATGTACTTTTTATCATTTTGATAAATGATATTCTAGTTGATTGCATGGATCTTCTTACTTCGTAAAACTTTATTAAAATGGATCTTTAACCACGTGAAACCAATCACATATATTTTATGATAATTTATTTTCATGTAATCTAAGTTAAGTCTTCATCTCTTATTGATGTCTATCCTTGATTGATTACACTTTATAAATGGAGTTTTTCGTAGTCTTAGTAGAACATGTTCTTCTTGCAATCTACAACACACCAGATTTTTTTATGGATTTACTCATTTGTATAATAAAAATAATCTCTTTATTATGCAATATATACAATTGCTTTAATAAAAAAAAGTAATCAAGTTGTATAATATCTTATTTAAGGGCGTTTAAAAAGTTAGAGTTTTACAAATTCTTCAACAACTTATTGTTGCTTTTTACAACTCGATAATATACATTTTTAAGTGGGTGGTTATGATTATTTTTTTTAGTGAATATGAATATTTGAAGAGATTGTATATGGAACACACGTATTCCCACATTTATATATACTAAAGGATGTACTAATTGAATTACATTCAATAATTGAATGATAATGATTATTAAATCGTTATGTTTAATTTTCTTGGATTTAACAGTTTCCAACAGTAACAAAATATTATCAATTCCAGCAAACATCAACCAAAAACATAAACAATCTAAAGTAATGTTACTCAAAGTAAGATTTCGTATAATTTTCAACCTAAATTTATTGTTTTTATTAATGTATCATTATGAGCTTTCTTTTTATGCATTATGGATAGTGGCCTTTTCAAATTATAGTATTACTTATTGACATAAATAATGAATTAATGATTAATACAATAAATGATATACTTGATAAAGAGGGATTTAGGCCCTTTTGCCAAAATGTTGTTGTCTATTGTTACTGGTACTGTATTTGTTGTAGTAATTTATTGTTGTAATTTGCTGTTTTATTATTAATTGATTCTTATTTAGTGGTTGGTAAAAACATAATTTCTCATTGTTGTTAGATATGTAAAATGATCAAATGAGATATATTTTAAATTAGATAGTAGATCAATAAGAGAATTACTCATCATAGAAAATAGTTGATTAGTACATAATAATTCAAACTCCAAAAAGAACCTAAAAGAACTATATGATACTAAGGTTTCAAAAGGTAGGTGTTTTTTTGGAACACCTTTACAAATTTATATAATCGGGCGGTCAAGGTAAAAAGTGTTACAAAAATTCTAGAAAAAGGTTGTCAAAGCCTAAAAAAGTGTCACCAAAACCTAGAAAAGTGTCACCAAAACTCGGAAAAGTGTTGCTACATGAAGTTCTAATTTCATTATATAAAAAATATGTGTTAGTTAAATTTATCATTCTAATTCATTAATAAATATTAAAAATAAAAAAAATATTAATCCGTATAAGCTCGGATTAATCACCATCTAAATCTTTGAAGACTCTAACCGTCACATTAGCGTCTTTTAAAACACTACCCCTAATGAAAATCAAATGCATATATATTTTATATCTCACCAAATTACTTATTTATCTCTTTTTGTTTTTGAAAAAGGAAAAGCAGCTATTTTTGTAACTACCGAACGGGTCCTTAAATTGTTTGTTCTTATTAATTTACAATGTTATTTTTCGGTATTTTCTAAAAATTTATATATTTCTGACTAAAATTGTGAATATTTTGTTTGTAAGAATGGAATTGAAATAATTATTTATTCTACATTTGTTGAGTATTTAACAAACCTGTTGAGTATTATTATACGGTAGGTGAAAATTCGAACGAAGTGATTTCAATTTCCAACTAACTTAGACCAGCACTTGGCGTCAACTAACGGCAAAATCCAAAATCCAATATTATTTTAATTTGGTATCATTTATCTATTTTTTTTCTTATTGTATTTTTATTGTTACTTTGAGTAAATTATATTTTGATTTTATTTTTTTAATTTTTTTTGCTTCACTTGATTAACATTGATGGAGAAAAATCTTTAATTCATTCAGAATGTAACTTAAAATTGTGCCTTTGAAATCTACAATTTTCATCTTTAACACTAAACCAAGACTTCCAGCTACCATTTTGTTTTTAAATCCTATAATATCAAATTTCATATTAATTGATTTTATAATTAAAAAAATTTAATATTTAGTAACAAAAAAGCAAAAATAAAGATTCCAATTACTTAATATTCTTAAAGTAATCTTATGTTTATTACATAAATAGCATTTTACATATAATTATTTGTATTATTGGATTAACGGTATGAAATTACATTTAAAGATTATATATTGCAATATAATGATAACTTTATCAAACACAAAATCATCATATTTTTATTCTATCAAAATTTAGAGATATAATTTTTGTTTTTTCAACATATTTATTATTTTATATATATAACATTGATTCTTAAACAAATTATCTATCAAATAAATAAATTTTTAGTTTCATAGATGTATGTATTAGTTAACAGATTTATATATTAATTATCTCGATTGTTATGATAAGTTTTTATAATTTAATTTATAAAATGAAATTTAATGTAACCGTATTTTTTTAACTTGTATTTCGATAAAATTGTTGGAATTAAAAAAAAGTTAAATAAAAGGTATATAAAGAAGTAAAAAAGTAGCACCGACGTGGTAGGGGAGACAAGTTCGGCTAAGAGTCTATTTCAGCTTATTCGAATCTTATTTTAATAATTTTATTTTCTTATATTATATCATTTTTATCACATAATCAAATTTATTCTTTTTCTATATATTAAACCTTAAATGCATCTTTACCCCCTTAAAGTTGACATTAAAATTCTATTACTCCCTGACTTTTTAAAAATTTCTCTTAACCCCCTGAATCTGGTAAAAGTGCATCGATTTACCCCTGAACTTAGCAAAAATGTATCATTGTATTTCTTGAGTGTCACTTGTCAGCTTTTGATTGGGTAAGAAAAAAGATATTTTTGAAAATTCAAACCACACAGAACCTGACACGTGACATTCAAGGGGCAAACTGATATATTTTCGCCAAGTTTAGTGGGTAAATTGATGGGAAATTCTATTAAGGACCGGGTCCAAAAGACCGGATCCTTTCATACCTGTCATGTGTCCCAAAAATGAATATATAATAATAGAAAAGTAAAACTATAAATTGATTTTAAGAACACATGACGGACATGCAAGAATCCAATTTTTTAGACCTGGTCCTTAATATAATTTCTCATAAATTGATATACTTCTACCAAGTTTAGGGGATTGAGAGAAAACTTTTAAAAATTTATAGGGTAGTAGATTTTTTGTACCAAATTTACCGAAGTAAAGATATACTGAGTAGACCTGGGCATGGGCCGGGCCAGGCCGGGTTCGGGCCGGGCCTTATCGGGCCTAGCTAAATAATGAATAACCCATGCCCGGCCCAAACCCATGAAAAAATACATCGGGTTCGGGTTGGGCCGAGCCTTTAATAAAATAATCAAAACCAAGCTCGGCCCGCGGGCCTAACTATTAATTGTTTCAACTAAAAAAAATTAAAATTTATTACTAAAAAATAATTGTGAAAAAATAATTCCAAATATATTTGTAGCATAAGTCATAAAATTGAGTTTAAATGTTAAACTTTAGCAAAAAATATGAAAATTTTCAACCATATAATTTTTTTTACTTTAAATGTAAATAATAAATATATATTTTTAACATAATAATTATTATTTCGGGCCGGACGGGCTGGGCTTGGGTTTTATTATTAAAACCAAGCCCGGCATATATTTTACTCGGGCCTCTTCGGGTTCGGGCCGGGTCGGGCCTAATCACCA
>CATIWQ010026779.1:0-11154 GCA_949673415.1 Euphorbia schlechtendalii
TCTTATACTTTACTAACATTTATCCAAGGTTATTTTGAGTGTTAGGTATTACAAGTTTGATGTTAGTGCAAAATTTGAGCGCATGTTGAAATTGAGCGTTATTAGCACAACATTTAGCATTTGGCAAGGATGAGTGGTGAGGAACATTCTAAAGCAACATTCCAAGTAACTTTCGATATATAATTCAATGCAACATGAATTAGTATAAGTTATATAGTTTTAGTTTAATGCTTCCGATAAGTTTAAGTAAAGTAATATCGAATGGTATTCTTACTATGAGTTTTATATGAAAATCTCGAATAAGTCCTATAAAGTGTGTTTAAAGTGTTGGGAAACTATAGCCATAATATTTTGAAATTGATCAATAAAGGATGATGGTATTAAGAGTGAAAAATCAAAAGAAAGAGAGGATAACCAATGAATTATGCAAAAGGTGAGGAATGGTAAGGAGCAGAAAATGCAACCATTCATTGAGAAAAAAAAGAAAGCATGGCACAAAAAATTGGTGCAAAGTACAAAGTACTTAAAAAACATATGCTTAAAAGAAAAAAATGAGAGAGTGGTACGAAGCAAAAAATGCAACCACTGAGAGTGTTTTAGCATCCTAGGTTACCTAAAAATGCTTTGAGAGAAAATTAATAAATGTGCTTTCTATTTATACTATGCTTAAGAGAAGGTAATATTCGAGTATGCATATAACGCTTATATGAAGATGCAATTCGATTGACTCTCCATTAAGAACAAAGAAGGTATGCAACTAAGCTTTATAAATTGCACATTACTAATTTATGGGAAATTTCGAACTTCTACTTGAATCTTATGCAATATGGGAATGTGGTACTCACTGCAATAGTTTTTCACCAAATAAGGTACGAACTTGATTACCAATTTATACACTTCTGTTGAATTTACCTTGAGGACAAGGCAAAATTTAAGTTTGGGGGTATGATAAGTGTATAATTACACTCATTATCATATTGATTTTATACACTAAACACTATAGTTTCAGTCATTTTTGTGCATCATATAAAAGATTTCACGTGGTATGTACTTAAAGATTTGGCTTAGGATCAAAGCTATCAAAGATCGGTAAAGTTACGAGAAGAATTCTGAAGAAAAATACAATTCAAGGTCGTGACAATCATTCACGGTTGAGACTTGTATACTTCAGAACAAAAAATTGCTAGATAAGTATTCACGGTCGTGACTTGTTTTCTGGTCAAATCTTCTTAACTACTAACCGCTAGATAAGAGCGATCAACCGCCATCAACTGCCATCAACTACCAATGAGAAGACACTTATCAGAATTCAACCAATCATGAAAAGGTTCCTATCTATTGTGGATAAGATTGAAGCTTCTCAACCAATCACAATGAAGTGATGCGCCAATGGACACAACTCTTCTTTTGGATAGATGCAACCCTTTGAACTCTATAAATAGGTTCCAAACCTTACAATTTCATGTAGCATTAGAGTGCAATTATAGGGTAATGTATAGTGTGTGTAGATAGAGAATAAAATATCTAGTTTGGCTATGTTCATAAGTGTTAGTGATAAAATGTTTAAGTGATTCGAATCCTTGTTTCGATCACTAGATTTCTCTATATATTCAAGAAATTGTTGTATAAGTGTACTTGCAAATCACTTATTAATAAAAGTTTTCATTCTTCAATATTTGTTTGTTTGATATTTGCAAAGAATAGCATCCTAGCGGAGGTTCTATACGAGTTGAGACCGAAATCAAAGTAGACGCAGGAATTACGGGAATTGATGACTCCCATTAAAGAGTGAATACGGTATGATCAACTTTAGCTTTCAATTAAAAACCTTACAACTTTACTTTGCTTTCTACTTATACTTTCTATTTCGATGTTTATGATATGTGTATGTGTCATAATGCGTGTTTCGTGTTATGTCTTTTATATTAATCAAGTTATATGCATTGGAGTTAATTTTAAGAGTAGTTTTGGGCACTGGATCAGTGATATAATGTCGTTTAGTGAGACAACATTTTTGGAATGGTAACTTGCTAAATATGGCTATGTGAGAGCAACCCGTACTAAGCAACACCTATTCGTATTTTGAACTTATATCTTATCAGTAGGAAAGTGGGAGATAAGGTTGTTGGCTTCATTATTGAATAAAAAATCCTAGGAGTTATTAAAGTCAAAACCTTGCGAATAATCACCTTATTGATGCATCAAGATTAATAGATTAATCTTGTGCTTCAATGTTCGAAATCTTTGTCTCTAAACGTCCTGGAATTTGTTTCAAACGGGAAAATTCAAAAGATAGGAAGAGAATAGAAATTGAAGAAAATGTCAGAATGAGAAGTTTTCAATAGCTACTTCAAATTGTTCAACTATAATAGAAGACTAAACTAGACATTCAAACTTGGTGAATCACCTCAAATTTCTTCAAGAGCTGAAATACTATTCAAACATTACCAGCCTTTAAAAATTCCAAATAACGCAATAAGTAAATAGAAAGTTTCCAATCTATTTTGTAATAGACAGAAATCACTTAAGATTTAACATTGCAAAAGATTCAAATTTTTTATATGTTGAAATCCTCTTATCATTATTTTCTATAGAAAATCTTAGTGACAGTTTGGGAAGGGTACCTAAACTGTGTTTGAGTGGTAGTTAGAAAGAAAGGTACTTTCTGTAATTGTGTCTACCCATTGTAAATGCTTATCTGCCTAAGGAAGGAAGAAAAATACTAGTGGATTAAAGCTCGGAAAGGAATCCAGGGACTGGAGATAGGCTAGGGGCCGAACCAGGATAAAATCTCAGGTTTTAACTTTCTAACCTTTGTCACTTATCTTTCTCGTGTTTTACTCATTCATCATTCTCTTGTTTTCTTAAGTTTTGCTTGAAAAACCAATCCGAGCTGAGTAAAGTACTCAGCAGCAATTGAAGATAAAGTATACCAGTGAAGTTAATCAGTTTATAGTTTTTAGACCTAGCTCAGCTCACTCCACTTAGCACGCATTAAAAAACTGAACTTGTAAAAGAATTCTTATAAAATCTAAAAAGAACCAAGTAAAGAATTCACCCCTTCTGCTATTTATATTAACCTATTTAGGAGCAACAAGGGGTATCAGAGCTATGCTCAAATATAGACTAGTCATCTTTGAGTTAAAGATCCAAAATGGTTTATAACAGTTATAGCTCTGGCTCAGGAGAGACAGTTCTCCTTAAAGAAGGAATGTCTGTAACCAGGCCTTCGTTGTCTGACAGTAATCATTACATGTTTTGGAAAAAGCATAAGAAAAACTCCATAAAGTCGCAAAGTATGCAAGTATGGCTCGCTATAGGGCTTGGCCTTTGAATTCCTACAATTGTAAGGAATGGAGAACATACCCAATCGATTTGGAGGATTTTGATGATGCTGACCTGAGGCTTCTCCAAGAGAATGAGAAAGCCATTAATTAATTACATTGTGTGCTAGATCTTACAGAGTTCAATAGGGTATCAGGCTACGAGACAGTGTGAGAAATCTGGAGAAAGTTGAAGATTACATATGAAGGCACTGACAAGGTCAAGGAGTCGAAGATCAATCTCATGCTGAGAGAGTATGAGATGTTCCAGATGGGCGCCAACGAGGGTATTCAATCCATGAATACCAAGTTCATTAATATAATTAATGAACTGAAGAGATTAGGAAAGGAATTCACGAGGAAGAGATGGTGAAGAAGATTCTTCGCTCTTTTACCTTAGAGTGGGATTCGAAGAAGAGCACTATCGAGGAGGCTCATGACCTGAAGACCTATAGCTATGATGAGCTCATAGGCACTTTGCTAACTTAAGAAATATCCTTGAGGAAATATATCGATGATTCTAAGAAGAGTAAAGGTAAGGAGAGAAGGCAAAGCCATTATCCTAAAAGCTAACTCATCTGAAGAATCCTCCAGTTGTGATTTTGATGAGTAGATGGCACATCTAATGAGGCGAATCAAGCTCTTCATGAATTTCAATAATAAGAAGTTTCCCACTAAAAACAAGTCAACTCTACACTGGCATGGAGCTGAGGAAAAAACCAAGAAGGAGCACAACAAAGATATCAAGTGCTTTGGCTTTGGCAAAAAAGGCCATATTCAATCATTCTATCCAAAGACCAAGAAGGTCAGATATAAGAAGATGTTTGCAAAGAAGAATGAGGCACTTGCTGCTACTTGGAGTGATTATGAAGAATCTTTATCTTTAGATGAAGAAGCAACCACCTCTATGTGAGCACAGAATTTTTACACCTGACTCGCGAGTTCGATGATGAAGTTGTAATTCTTTCCTTGTTAGCTTTTCATATTTTGCAGGGTCCTAAAATTGTCTTGGAATCATTTGCCTTGTTTCTTTAGGCATCCATATCTTAAAAATGCCCAAGCCCAAAATAAAAACCAGTCTGGCCATGCAATGTCATTAACGACATCGCAATGTCATTAACGACATTGCAATATTGTTAATGAAATTGCCAATGTCATTAATGACATTTCCAATGTTATTAACGACATTGCCAATGTCATTAACGACATTGCTTTAATAGCAGAACCAGAATTGCACTTTGTGAACTTTTTCAGCCAAAAAATTAAGGGCATGTTTAGTTTCAGAAAACTATTTTCATTTTCTATTTTCAATTTTCTTTTCATTTTCAAATTTTTCTAGTTTTTCATTCTCCAAATAGAAAACACGCTCATGTTTCCATCATGGAAATATAGGTACCACATCCCACTAAAGACTTTGGATCCCCAACATTTGCATAGGGATGAGGGATTAAGTTGATAAAATAAAAAGGTGGAAAATTCAAACATGGACTTGTCTTTTGGATGGAAGGGAGCTCTCGCCACGAAAGAGCTGAATTCCAGCAAAGAAAAAGTGAGGGAGTTCTAGAATAGAGGAGCTGACATTTACAGAAAGAGAGCACAGATTTTAGAAAAAAGAAAGAGTGGAAAAGGCCTAGAGACTAGGGAGCATTCCTTCATGAATTCTTGGATGTTCTTGAGCAAAACACCAAACTTTCACCCCTAAAACTTGATATTTTAGGTTAGTTAGATTAAATATTTTAGGTTTAGACTTGAATGGAGAGTCTACAACATCTTTATCACTCACTTGAAGGTTACTACACCTTCTAAAACATCTACTTTGGCAAGGAATATATCCCTTCCAAAGATTTTCTGTAAATCACCAAAACTAAAAAAAAGAAACAAGGAGAGATTCCTGGAGGAATTCACAGAACTTAAAGAAAGTGGATTCATGACTATGAGGTAAGCCTTTGAGTTCTTAGAGTTTGTGCTTATGTTTTTCTTTTCGAAGTTTCATCTTCTTTTTTGTTATTTTTTTATTTTTGAACACCAATCTGTTTTCCAAAAAATGCAGTGTGATTTAAAATCTTTTTGAATATTTTGTTTACATTGACATAATCTTCAAATCTTGAGCTTTCTAGAATGATAAAGATCTTCCAAATCGGTTAAGTAAAGCCAAAGTTATGGTAGTTTGATGTTTTGAATTTTTGTTTTGCTATTTTCTGCTGTTTCTATGTGTTTTTTGCAGGTTTGGAAATTCGATGTCATTAACGACATCACCTAATGTTGTTAACAACATCACAACATAGTTAATGATATTTCCTAATGTCATTAATGACATTGGCTTTGGAAAAACCCAGTTTCACTTCGTTTTGCTCTGTTTGGAATCGTTTAAGCTCGGAATGACCTCTGAGACCCTTTTGAGTTTGGAAACTCATCATTGGGGGTAACAAACCTCTAAATTTCAATTATTTAGGATCTATACATGATTTATAAATGTATTAATATGTTGATTAAGGTTTGGAGTAGCAATGGACGCGCTTCAGGCCATTCATATTGATATCACCCTTCACTAGGAAGTCGGTAACGATATGGATGACATCGTTACCATTGTTAACCCAAACGATGGCTATGTTATGCATGTTCGGCCTATATTTATGTTCGCAAATTTTGTTTTAGGTCACCCCCACAAAGGGAATAAAAATTATTCACGGATAACAGACCTGCCTCACCTTTTGCCATGTGATCATTTTAATAATAAAATCGACCCACATACGTATAAATAAAAATGAACCATTTTTATTTTAATAACTTTAAACCATCTATGGTTTAATTAGGCCACACGAGCCTCACTCAAATCAAATCAAACATGCCTTGTGCTAACCTTTGTGGATGCAGGTTAGATGTATGCCTAGGGATTTATTTTCCTTCGGGTATTGCATATATTTTTATGGAAATTGTAATTAATAGATTACGCGGGCAGTTGCATCCCCCGAGGTTTTGTAATTTTGTAATCTTTACTTTTCCGCATTTACTGAATGCTTGATGTATGGATTTATTGCTTTCCACATGCGCATTAAAATATGCATTCAAACTCGAAAATGACCTAAGTGCGAATATGCGCAATTAAGAAAGTACGGTTTTCTACAGATGTAATATAATGTGATCACTTAAGAAACAAACAACTTATCCCGGACCTGAATCTCTGTGTCTTAGTGGGTCGTCCCCCAGATATTAAGCCTCACAGGACTCTAATTCCTAGAAAGAGCTAATCCAGGTGGTGACTCCATACTAAGAGATGGCAGATACGGGTTTGACTGATGTAAAAACATTTTCCCTCTCTCTACCAAAACTTTTCCTGGGACCTGGACCCGGTGCACCTCTTTTAAAACACCCCGGTGGACCATGCCTCTCATTCCAAGCACTCTCGGCCCACCGCTCCGTGTCGTCCGCTCACAGTGGCGACTCTGCTGGAGATTTTTCTAAAAACTTATTTTTTCAAAGATTTTAGATTTTGGATAAGTGCTAAAAATTATTGATCACATTATTCCGTTTTCTCTTAATTATGACATATTCATAATAATGCATTACAGTAGAAGGGATTAGCCCATAAGTCTAAGGTAACCCTTTTACCGTGAAACTCTCTCTTGTATTAATCTGCCTTCCTGAGAAAAGATAGTACTTGAGTGGGTGGAGCACTTACTACCATATATCATGTACCTCCCTCGTTAGAGGCTTGGAGTGTATTTTTGCGCAACAAGAACCTTCTACATCAACAACCCATTTACAACCATCATGTAAAAAAGCCATATGTATTTCCCCTAGGGTGTATCCAACACGTGATCATGCATTATATTTTCTTGCAGGTTCGCTCCTTAGTATCTTCATGGTACTAAGATGAACCAAACTTAGGATAGAGACTAGCCAAAAGCCCTACACGCGGGAGCTTTATGATTGGAAGTTTGGACGTTGCATGCTATTTGCTATGTGTATAATACTTTCAATTGTCCTTTAACATTTGTCATGCTAACCACGAATTTTGTGCAGACACTTGAACTCACACACTCATGATATTAAATGTACATATCACAGTACCAAACCAATATCACATACACTCAAGCATAGTTGACACTATATATCGTGTCACCCAAGGACAACATAAAACCACTTATGAACATCACTTTCCCGTTTTCAGCGAGATGTCCACTTGACATCCCGCTACTAGCTTGCACATGGCAAACATATCTTCCTTTTACTACGAAATGTCCACTTAACATCCGACACTTAGCCCACAAGGGGAAATAACATATCCCACACATTACCCACGAAATGTCCATTCAACATCCAACTCACAGCCCTTTCGGGGCAATTATACACACCAAAAGCCCAAACGGGACAAATACCTACCCAAAACCATTTTTTCCTACATTAAAGGATATCCCAGTTGATTTCCTAAGCCCACATGAGGCAAACTCACTTCAAAAGTTGTACCTTACAAAATCTTCAAGGGTATACGCTTCATACTCGAATCATTCGCCTAGACGAGGCAATCATCACATACCCTTAAATAGTGATGACCACATAGGTATCCAAAAACTCCACCCTAATTGAGAAAAATAACCAAATCATTCATTAGGTAGCTACATATGGTGTTTTCATTTTATTAAGGTATGTCACACCGCTTACCCGAAACAATTTTGACCTCCTCATTCCATGAGACCTAGTCATAGTAAAAAACCTCAAACCATTGACCTATTACCACATGGTAACTTGGTCACCTAATTTACACATGATTGTACAAATCTCAAATCCAACCCCCATTGTTGGATTTTCATCTCCACATGTTTTCATCTTTACCTAACTACTAACCTGTTTGTTTCAAATGGATTGACATGCATGTTATTTCACATCATGGCATGCTAACCCTTTGTGAATGCAACCGTAACATTAAAACATCTCACACATATCTCACATCACGATTCATGTAATGAAACTTACATGCATGGTCTGATCTTCTGCTTGTATATCTTAGCTTGGAAAAGGCCTGCTCGTCACCTTGTCCGTGTTTCTCCAATTGTGGTTAATCTGGAAGGGGTTCCGTACACTAACTCAAGTGAGGATACGGGTTCTTATTCAGATTCAGTTCAACACACATCTTTCATGGCCAATCCATGAGAAGAAGGTACGGGAGAGGATCACCCTGTCCTTACGGGATAAAATTCTCTGCAATCATCGATGAGCGCCGAGATTGCAACTGCCTTGAATACCTTTGTCAATAGCAAACATCTAGCATCGCTCATTCGCCAACACATTGAGAGAGCCCAGAATACGACATCCAATTCGGAGGTCACCCTTTACAATGCTAATCCAACAGGGAGACCTCCCACCTCACCATGGTGCCACCAACTACCTTTTATCAGTTCGAGGCAGGATAAAGTCAACTGAACCAGACTCCGATTGGGTAGACAGGATATAACTTTGCCAATCCTCCACAATTCTTCCAGGGAAAAATGGGGTAGCCGGCATTCACATTATGGCCTTTCTACCAAGGAATGAACAAACAACCCGTTCCTAACTAGAGTACATCGGTCGCCTCATAATTCCAGGCAACTCAACTGCCCCATTTTGCGGCACTTCCCCAGGGGCAATATACCTCTTATCCAAGCACAGGGAACACCATCCTCTAACAACATGGAATGGCAGAACTATGGTGACAATTTCTAGCCACTCACGATGGTCATCTCATTAATTTATACTCCGCACAACTGATGGTCAGGGATGAAGATAGCTTGCCCCCAAACATCGCAATGCCATAATTTGAAAAGTATGTGGGATCTAGAGACCCGCTCGCTCACTTAATGCATTATCAAATGGTGATGAGGGCATTAAGGGTCAGCGAACGGATGATGGCTAAGCTCTTTGTCATCACCTTGGGCCATCCAGTCAATGAATGGTGCATCCACCTTTTGCTGGATATAGCCACTAATTGGAATAGCCTTGCTTAGTTTATGATGGGGCATTATGGTTTTAACTCTCAAATGGAAGCCACGATGCAACATCTAGAGGCTATAAGGTGGGAGCAGGGTGAGAGCTTCAAATCCTATTTTGCATGTTGGATGGCTATACAGGTCAGGCTTCGGGCTCGCTTAAGTCTACCGGAGATGATAACCAAGCTTTTGGACGGTACACTACCATCATACAGAAAAAAGTTTGGGTTAGACATCTTCTCCAGCTACTAGGAAGTGTTTGAGAAGGCAGACAAGATGGAGCCCTTTGAATCCATGGAGCACTTTGAATCTGAGAAGCGCTAGAATAACCCATACTTGATTATGTAATAATTTAGCATTTAGCTACTTTACCCACGGGGCTTTTGAATTTTTAATAAATTGAACATTGTTTGTTTGCTTGATAGTCTATCAATGTCATCACGCATTCTCATAAGCATACACATTATGTTTTTATCACATGTGACACATCATGTCATGAAATTAATTTGGGTATTAATAAATTCACCACAATAAATTCAAATGATTTGACTCTTGAGAAAAAGTGAGAGATAAATACATGCAATTAGACAACGCGTGATAGCAATTATCTCACCATAATAGGAAAAAAGATAAATGGAAAGATCTCCAAGCACGAAACGTCCACTGACTCATCCAAAGATCAAAAGGATAGGAGCTAGAATAAGGCTAAAATGTCAACCAAGCAAGTTGAAACCAAACAACTGGCGCAATGTCACAAAGAAGGAGTCAGATCGTTGAATACGTCAACAAGTCCATCACAACCATTCACAAAGTCAAACAACGGGCTCAATGCCACAAAGAAGGAGTCAGATCATTGAACATGTCAACAACTCCATTCATAATTCAAAACAACCGGCTCAATGCCACAAAGAAAGAGTCAGATCGTTGAACACGTTAACAACTCCATCACTACCATTCATAAGACCAAAAAACTGGCTTAATGCCACAAAGAAGGTGTCGGATCGTTGAACATGTCAACAACTCCATCACATGGATAACCTCATCGAGTGATAATCAAACAAGAGTCAATGCAAAAGATAAAAAGGAGTCAGATCATTGTACACGTCAACAATTCCTTCACACAGCTTGTTACTATTTATGGGGCAATCATCGCAAGAAACGCCGTTGATTAAGACTCATCGAGTACATCTCAAGCTAGCAAAGTAGCATGAACACCAACCAATCGATCATAAACATTAAACGAGGTAATAAATGAAGTCATGGACGTAGATGATGACCGATCTATCAAATCAACCAAGTCTTTCACAATTGATATCATGCATAGGTGAAAGAAATAAATCGATAAAAAGCAGTACGAACTAAAAAAATAAATTTGTAATTAGCCTGTCAATTAACACTCGATTAGCTGAGCAAAAATTAGGGTTTCTTTCCAAAATAGAAAAAGAACAGTCCGCTGAGTTGAAAACTAGAAAAGGGTAGATCTAGCAAAACTTAGGACATCGAGGGAACTACATTGGTTAGAAAACCTGAAAGGGCTAATTGATGGTAGGAGTCAAATCATTTGAAATATTTATACCCATGTTAAGTTCATCAATGAATTGTCATTTTTGCTGAATCTTTATGCATATGTTTATGTTGATTGCTTGCATACCAATGGTAGAATATCGAAAGTAAACATAAAAAAAATGAAAAAATAAAATAAAGAAAAATGAGTCTGCTTGATTGAAAACCTGAAAGGGCGGTCCAGGTAAAAATTAAGACAAGGTTTGATAGATTGAAAACCCGCAAGGGCGATCTATGCAGAAATTAGAAACATCAAATTCATCATCTCCTCATCGGAACGATATGTGGCATTATATACCACAAAC
>CATIWQ010026780.1:0-14823 GCA_949673415.1 Euphorbia schlechtendalii
AATTCACTCCTAGTCCACCGGATTCTCCTTCACAATAAACGGGTTAATCTATTTTTCTTACTTTATCTTTTCTTTCAATAATTTTTAGACTAGTTTTAGTTCTTAGTTTTGATTTTTATTAAATGTCTCACAATGAGGACATTGTGTTCTTTAAGTGAGGGGGGCATTTGTAAAAATCCTGTAAAATAAAAAAAAATGAATAAAATTAAAAAATCGAAGAACTTGAAAATTTTTGTTGATTTTTATGCAAGTTATACATTATCATTTCTTATACTTTACTAATAATTGTCCAAGGTATTGTGAATGCTAGGTATTTACAAGTTTGATGTTAGTGCAAAAATTGAGCGCATGTTGAATTTGAGCGTTAGTAGCACAATATTTATCAAATTGGCAAGGATGAGTGGTGAGTAACATTCGAGAGCAACATTCCAAGTAAGTTTCGATTTATATTTTGATGCAACATGAATTAGTATAAGTTATATAGTTGTATTTTAATGCTTCTGAAAAGTTTAAGTGGAGTAATATCTAATGGTATTCTTACTATGAGTTTTATATGCAAATCTCGAATAAGTCCAATAAGTATTGAGTGTGTTTAGAGTGTAGGGAAACTATAGCCATAATACTTTGAACTTGATCAATAGAGGATGAGGATATTAATGAAAAATCAAAAAGAAAGAGAGGATAACCAATGAGTTATGCAAAAGGTGAGGAATGGTACGGAGTAGAAACTGCAACCATTCATTGAGTGAAAAAAGAAAAGAAAGCATAGCATGAAAAATGGGTGCAAAGTACTTCAAAAACATATGCTTAAAAGAAAAAAAATGAGAGAGTGGAATGGAGCATAAAATGCAACCACTGAAAAAAGGGGAGAGTGGTATGGAGCATAAATGCAACCACTGAGAGTGTTTTAGCATCCTATGTTACCTAAAAATGCCTTGAGAGAAATTAATCAAACTGTGCTTTCTATGTCCTTTATACTTTATACTATTCTTAAGAGAATGTAATATTCAAGCATGCATATAACGCTTATATGAAGATGCGATTCGGTTGACTCTCCATTAAGAACAAAGGTATGCAACTAAACTATATAATTTTCACATTACTAATTTGTGGGAAATTTTGAACTTCTTCTTGAAATCTTTTGCAACGTGGAATGTGGTACTCACGCAATAGTCTTTCGCCAAATAAGGTACGAGCTTGTGTACCAAATTTATACACTTCTGTTGAATTTACCTTGAGGACAAAGCAAAAGTTAAGTGTGGGGGTATGATAAGTGTATAATTACACTTATTATCACATTAATTTTATACAATAAACACTGTAGTTTTAGTCAATTTTATACTTCATATAAAAGATTTCACGTGGTATGTAGTTTTTTATGCAAATGCAGATACTAGATAAATCTTGGGTGTAAAATGATCTAAAGTGGAATTCTTTGGAAAAAAGAGTAAAAAAAGGTGCAAAAAGATGCGTGGAACTTAAAGATTTGGCTTAGGATCGAAGCTATCGAAGATCGGTGAAGTTACAAGAAGAATTCTGAGTAAAACTCAATTCACGATCGTGACAATCATTCACGGTCGCGACTTGTTTACTTCAAAAATAGAAGATTGCCAATCAAAGATTCACGATCGTGCATGTATATCGGGGTCGCGACATGGACAGTTTTCTGGTATTATCTTTTTAACTAACAGCCACTAGATAAGCATGATCAACCATCATCAACCGCCATCAACTACCAATGAACAGATGCCTATCAGGAGTTAGCCAATCATGAAAATGTGCTTATCCATTGTGGATTATATCAAAGCATCTCAACCAATCACAATGAAGAGATGAAATCTTTCACCAATGGACACAACCCTTTGTTTGGATAGACGCAACCCTTCGAACTCTATAAATAGGGCTCCAACTCCAACCAATTTTGTAAGCCTATAGTACATTCAAGAAGTGCAGTGGCTTAGTGTGGCATAGAGTGGAAAAAGTGAGAGAGAAATATAGTGTGTGTATAGATAGAGTTTCCACGTTCTTAAGTGTTAGCGAGAAAATGTTTAAGTGATTCGAATCCTTGTTTCGATCACTAGATTTCTCTATATTCTCGAGCGATTGTTGTATAAGTGTACTTGCAAATCACTTATCAATAAAAGTTTTCATTCTTCAAATATTCATTTGTTCGATATTCACAAAGAATAGCATTCTAGCGGAGGTTCTGTACGGGCCGAGACCGAATTCAAAGCAGACGCAGGAATTGCGGGAATTGATGACTCCCATTAAAGAGTGGATACGGCTTGATCATCTTTAGCTTTCACTTGCATACCTTACAACTTTGCTTTGCTTTCTACTTATACTTTATATTTCGAAGTTTATGATATGTCTATGTGTCATAATGCATATTACGTGCTAAATCTTTCATGTTAATCAAGTTATATGCGTTGGCGTTAATTTTAAGAGTTGTTTCGGGGTTAACAATATCGTGTATAATCACTGGATCTGTGATATAACACTGTTTAGTGAGCCAACATTTTTGGAATGGTAACTTGTTAAATGTTCCTATGTGAGAGCGACTCATACTAAGCATAGTATTGACGTTGTCCAGGTTTATATAATAGTCTTATCTCATTTGCGCTAGGATTAGAAAAGTTATTTCATGTGTTGCTCTGCGGTGAATCATTGAGCATCTGAGTGTGTTGAACCGAGTTTGTTAGATTAGTCTAGTGCATTGTACCATCTTTGTTGAACTTGCATGTTTTCTCTGCTAAACTTGTTCGTAGTGAAAATCTATGATTTAGAGTCTCTCATCTATCACATCTATATTTACTCAACTTTTCATTCTAATCTTCCTATCCAAAAATCCAAAAACTATTTTTATTTTCTTTTACTTTGTCTTTCCTTGTTGATCTTTAGACCTGGTTCCTTCCCTATGGGTTCTATATCTTTTAAAACTACATCGCAACTGTATACTTGCAGTTATTATCATTTTTCTATGTGATAAGGGGCATTGACAACACCTACATTTTTCGTGAACAAGTTTTTGGCACCATTATTTGAGGATAAGCCTTACGAAACGAGTGTAGCCAAGTCTCATGAACAAATTTTTGGAACCATTAAGTTATTAAACTGATCAGTGGAAAAGTGGAAAACAACATGCCACAGTTATGTGTTTGTATAAAAATGGTTATTATGACTGGAGATGAAGGTCAGGTCATCCCATTGGAGCCCAAAAGAAATGGAAGTGTCAGTTTTGGAGATAACTAGAAAGGCAAGATTGTAGGCTGTGGCACTATTGATGTCTCTCCCTCAATCGAAGAGGTTTCTCTTTTCAAAGGTTTGAAGTTCAATCTGCTCAGTGTAGCCCAACTCTACGATAAAGGCAGAAAGGTTATATTGGACTTAGTAGGATGCTTAGTAATTGACTATAAGACTGACTCAACTATACTCTTTACTTCCAAGATCAATAACGTTTATATGATTGATTTATCCCCTGGCTCCACTAACGTTTATATTGTATCTAAGGAGGATAATTTGTGGCTTTGGCCTGGAAGGTTAGGTCATATTAGTATGAACATTCTATCCAATTTGGCTAAAAAGAATTTGTTTTGGGGTTATCCAGTATCTGCTTTTAAAAGGATAAACTCTACTCTGCTTGTCAGCTTGGTAAGCAAGTTAAGAAATCATTTAGATTAGTAATTCACGTAGTAACTAAGCGATCGTTGGAGTTACTTCAACTGGATCTTTTCGTCCTAGTTCAGCCAATGAGCTTGGGTGGTAAGAGGTTCACTCTGGTGGTAGTAGATGACTTCGCGAGATTCACATGGGTAGTTTTGCTGAATAACAAAGATGAGACTTATGAATCTTTTATCAAGCTCAGTAACCGAATAATGAACTAGATAGGACATAAAATCTGTAGAATTCGAAGTGATCATAGACGTGAATTTGAAAACTTACATTTCGAAGAATTCTGTTTAGCGCATGGCATGGACCACAACTTTCCTTCTCCTTATATGCCTCAACAAAATGGGGTTGTAGAATGGAAGAATATGACTATAGCAGAGATGGTTTAATCTATGCTGAGTGATAACAATCTACCAAAATACTTTTGGGGAGAATCTGTTAACACAACATGTTATATCTTGAATCGGGTTTTAATTCGCCCAATTCTTGAGAAAACACCTTATGAGCTTTGGTGAGGGTGTAAGCCTAAGATTGGTCATCTCGGATCTTTTGGTTGTAAGTGCTATATTCTTAACACCAAAGAGCAACTAGGAAAGTTTGATCCTAAGTCTGATGAAGGTATCTTTTTGGGATACTCAACTAACAATAGGGCATATAGAATATATGTCAAACGCACTAGCCTATTAGAGGAGTCTATGCATGTATATTTCGATGAAACTAACATTGCAGAAAGACATCCATCTGATGAAGACAAAGGAGTTCCTCAGTTTTCAAATCAACTCAGTATGCCAAAAGCTGAGCTACCCAACTCAGCAGAGAATCCCCCAACTGAGGAAGCCAAAGATGATGATGATGATCTTTCTATCAACTTCAACGATGGCGAAGATAAAACCTCCACCTCAGCACCCTATTGTCGATCCTCCAGTAGTTTATCTAAATCTTCCAAGAGAGATTAGAGTTCATCGCAACCATCCGCTAGATAGCATAGTTGATGATGTTCATAATCCTATGATGATGCGAGGTTAGCTCAATCAGATGATGAGTTATCTAGCCTTCATTTCATTGATCGAACCCAAGAAGTTAAAAGATGCTGAAAGAGATGATTATTGGATGATTGCAATGCAAGAGGAATTGGATCAGTTCAAGCGTAATGATGTTTGGGATCTAGTTCCTAAGCCTAAAGGGAAATCAATTATCGGAACCAAATGGGTTTTCAAAAACAAGTTTGATGAAAATGGAGTTGTTGTTAGGAACAAAGCCAGGCTTGTTGCTCAAGGCTACAATCAGCAAGAAGGAATCGATTATGTGAAACTTATGCTTCAGTAGCCCAGCTCGAAGCCATTCGAATCCTTTGTGCTTTTGCATCTCATATGAACTTTAAATTGTTTCAAACGGATGTTAAAAGTGCTTTCTTGAATGGATTCATTCAAGAAATAGTGTATGTTCACCAGCCTCCAGGCTTTAAAGATGAGAAGAATCCTTAGCATGTCTTCAAACCAAAGAAAGCTCTTTATGGATTGAAGCAGGCTCCAAGAGCTTGGTATGAGAGGCTGAACAATTTCTTGATTAACAAAGGATATGAAAGAGGGAAAGCAGATACAACTCTGTTTATCAGGCGAAGAAAAGAAGATGTGTTGCTAGTCCAAATATATGTTGATGATATTATATTTGGAGCAACTGATGAGAAGCTGTGCAAGGAATTCAGCAAGTAGATGAAGAGTGAGTTCGAGATGTCTATGATGGGAGAGCTCAATTTTTTCTTGGTCTTCAAATCAAGCAAATCGAGGATGGAATTTTCATAAGCCAATCTAAGTACGCAAAAGAAGTTCTGAAGAAATTTGACATGGAACATTTGAAGCCAATGTCGACTCCTATGGCCACAGATACTATCCTGAGTAAAGATGAAGCTGGTAAACTAGTAGAAAGAAAATTCTATAGAGGAATTATTGGTTCTTCTTTATCTCACTAGTAGTAAGCCACACATACATTATGCTGTTTGCTACTATGCTCGTTATCAAGCTGATCCTAGAGAATCTCATCTAGCAGTTATGAAGAGGATTCTCAGGTACTTGCCAAGCTCAATTAAAGCAAGTCTATGGCATCTTAGTGGTTCGGATTTCACTTCTAAGGGATTCATAGATGCTAATTATGGAAGAGACAAACTCGACAGGAAAAGTACAACAGGAGGATGTCATTTCCTTGGAGAGTGTCTTATCTCTTGGTATAGTAAGAAGCAAACTTCTTTCATGCTGAGTACAACTGAAGCTGAGTGCATGGCAACAGGATGTTGTGTAGCACAATTGCTTTGGATAAAGCAGCAACTGGAAGATTATAGCATCAAGTTTAGTTGTCTCAAAGTTATGTGTGATAACAAGAGTGCAATTGACTTATCCAAGAATCCAGTTCAGCATGGGAGAATGAAGCATGTCAACACTAGGCATCACTTCATTAGAGATCATGTGCTATAAGGAGATGTCAATCTAGAATATGTTCCATCAGAGGAATAGCGTGCTGATATCTTCACCAAGCCATTGCCAAATGAACAATTTTGTGTACTGAGGTAATTGATTGGTATAGTGAATCCACAATGAAGAAGGAATATGAAAATCTCAAAATTTTGGCTAAGTGTTGGAGATCAAGCATGAGATGACACGTGGATAACACCGTCTAGTTTTTAAGGAAACGACGTGAGTTACTATTCATGGTTAAAATTCAAACCTCTGCGTTTTCAAATTTCACATGCTTGAAGTGGAATCGTTTTTCCATCTGAACTCACCATTTTACTGAGGCAGTTCATTAGATATCAATCACAGTGTTCATTTTCTATCAGAAGCTGAGATTGTGACACGTATTAGGATAGCTAAATTCATCTATAAAAGTTGAACAGTTGAAGGAAATGGGTCACTTGCATTCTACTAATTTGAATCTTCAGAGCTTTCAAACCCTAATTTCCTCTACTTTCATTCCTCTCTTCAAACCCTAAAATGGCGAGAACCAAAACCACTTTCAAAATCAAGATCACCATCCAAATGAAGATCGTGGTGAACACTCAAGGAAAATTGGAGAAGATAACAATAGAAGAAGGAACCCGTCTTGACAAAATTGAGTGGGAAGATAACTTGGACTTTGGTCCAATTTATGAAGTTAACTATGAAGGGCTGCTGTTGAACAAGACAATGCACCGGGTTATCAAGCAACATCTTCTTAGTTCTTTTCTGAAGATGGAGGGTCCAGCTATCGCAGGACTCATTAGAGTTTTCTACACTCACTTGTACTCAATTGAAGGCCGTAATGATGTTTTGTTGATGTATTTCGAGGGGTAAATTCACTCTCATTTGCTCTTGGCTAATTGAGAGAATTCTCAACATGCCTCACTCATGCACTCAGCTCCACATATCCGGCGATGAAGATGTCATCATCATTCCTGAAGATTGGGAACTCCCAGCGAACTACTTTTCAGGGGAGATTACAGCCAGGGGGATGTTATAGATAACAAGGATGTGCCATGAGCTGGTTGTGAAACTGCTACTACCCAAGACCGGCTCATTAACTAGCTGCACTTATTTTGAGCATTGTGTGGTCTACCATATGGTAGAAGGTAAGAAACTAAATTGGTCTGTGATGATTCTTCATCACTTGACCAAAGTTACAACCATCTATCACTCTAGGTACCTCATAACCGAGATAATGAGGGTAGTGAAAGTCGATGTAGGTGAGTTTCTAGGGGAGTTCAGTAACTCAGTTTTTGATAAGTGTATAATAACACTTATAATCATGTTATTTTCAATCATTAAACATTATGGTTTAAGTCATTTTATACTTCATATAAAAGATTTCACATGGCGTGTAGTTTTTTTATGCAAATGAAGGTATTAGGTAAATCTTAAAAATAAAATGAACAAAAGTGGAATTCTATGCAAAAAGAGTGAAAAAGGTGCAAAAAGATGCTTGGAACTTAAGGAATTGGCAAAGGATTGAAGATGTCAAAGATCGGTAGAAATCACGGAGAGGAATCATGTGAAAAAGGCATGTCACGATCATGACACATATATCGTGGTCGCGACTTGTTAACCTTCACAACAGAAAGTTACCAACCAAGTATTCATGATTGCGACATACATTCACGATCGTGACCTTGAGGGTTTTTTGGTAAACTCTTGTCTTCTTTCAATTGCCGAATAAGAACAATCAACCACCATCAAAATGAAGTGATGCAACTCTTCGCCAATGGACACGACTCTTCGTTTGGATAGACGTAACCCTTCATACTCTATAAATAGGGTTCAAAATTCAACAATTTCATGGTGCATGGTTATGGCATGATTAGAAGGCATTGAATGATAGTGTGCGTGTAAAGATAGAGAGTGCAATATCTAGATTTAGCTACGTTCAAAGTCTTAGCGAGAAAAATGTATAAGTGATTCGATTCCTATTTTGATCACTATATTTCTACACAAATTCGAGTGTTTATTGTATGAGTGTAATTGCACAGCACTTATCAATAAAATTTTTCATTCTTCAACATTCTTTTATTCGAGATTCACAAAGAATAGCATCCTAGCGGAGGTTTTGTACGAGTCGAGACTGAATTCAAAGTAGATGCAAGAATTGCTAGAATTGATGACTCCCATTAAAGAGTGGATACGGTTTGATCAACTTTAGCTTTCACTTGCATACCTTACAACTTTACTTTGTTTTCTGCTTATACTTTCTATTTCAAAGTTCATGATATGTCTATGTGTCGTAATGAGTAATTCATTTTGCATCATTTATATTAATCAAGTTATATGCTTTCAAGTTAACTTTAAGAGTGATTTCGAGGATAACAAGATTGTGTTTAATCACTGGATCTGTGATTATAACACTGTTTAGTGAGCCAACATTTTTGGAGTGGTAACTTGCTAAATATGGCTATGTGAGAGCAACCCATACTAAGCATAGTAATATAGTTATCCAGGTTCTTATATGTGTTATAATTCGTTTACCCTAGATTTAGAAAAGTCATCTCATGTGTTGCTCTACAGTGAATTATTGAATATTAGGGTGTCTAGAACCTTATTTGTTGAAGTTATCTAGTGTACGAAATATTCTTGATGATTTTGCATGTTTTTCTCGGTTAAACTTGTTCGTAGGAATATCTATATAATTTACATCTTCTCCAGTTTGTTCATACATCTATCCATTCATCTGTCTATCATCCAAACCCCTCTAATAAAAATTCCATAATTTCGTTTACCCTGTTACTCTTGATGGTATTTAGAGCTGGTTCCTTCCCTATGGGATTAATATCTTTTAAAACTTGATCGAAACTGTGTACTTGCAGTGGTCACCATTTTTCTATTTGATAAGCTGTATTGACAACACATGTTCGTATTTTAAACTTTTATCTTATCCGTAGAAAGGTGGGGAATAAGGTTTTTGGCTTCATCACCAAATATAAGCCAAATAAATAGAATCAAAACCTTGCGATTAAGCTTTTAGGGCCGTTACTGGGGAAGGCAAGTGTGTTTTAAAGATCAGGAGATTATGATACAAATTACTAACTTTTACTCATTTATTCCTTTCCTATACTATACAATTTTTTAATCTTATTTTAGATGTAAAAAGACTATGAAATAATAATCTTGGAGGTAATATGTCATAATATTTCATCTTAATTCTTCTATTTTACCAATTCACGTTCATGACATGCACTCGCAATCGTGAATTTCCTTGTTAAAACATTCTGTTTCTTGTTTTGTATAGTCACGATCGCAACTTGTGCAAAAATTGCAGCAGTTTGGCAGTTTTTCGACGATTTCTCTCAAACTCTATATATAAGAGTGTGAATTTTCATAATTCTTCACTTCAGAAATCCAAAAATCCTTTTTCTTCAGATAACATATTTGTTCCAAACCTTGAATTAATCAATCCTTTTCTTTTCTTCAAAATGGTACACCCTAACAAATCTAACCTCATTCCTCCTTCAAATCTCCAAGAGTGGTATGAAGCACCTTTTCCTATTTACTCTCAAGAGGAAGGTGATCACTTAGAATCCATTAGAGATGTAGAATTCACGAGTTCCTATGTCATTCATAGGAATAGTTTCATTCATTTAGGAATCTATGATAGGGTAATGTATTACCTTAAGATTCTAAACTTCGTTATCTATTCCAACATGATTATTGGAAATAATGAGGATAATTTTAAGGAAATGCTGATATCGTTAGTATGGAAGAATGCTAAGATGGATTGTTGGGAATTTCATCACCAAGGAAAGAAGCATAAATTGTCAAGGAAAGCACTAGAGAAGAATTTAGGCTTCCCTAAAGATTATTACTACAAAATGCTTCCTGGTTGGGATCCATTACCAACTTGGAATCGCCTTACTAGCCAAGCCGAATACAAATAGGAGTTTGCCTATAACCGGTGGATTCGTGACCCCTGTTTGCTCGCTTTACACTTCTATCTAAGTAGTGCGCTATTTGCCAGGACTAGTTTCGACACTGTCATTCCCGAAGAATTATTTTCCTTGGAAGCAGTTTGGAATGGCATACATGTGGACGTATCAAGAATTATGATGGAGACTCTTATGTCTACTGCAATGAATCCTGGTAAGATAGCGTATGGGTGTCGAACTATGGCAAATTTGTTAGGACAAGTTGGGAGAATTTCTTGTGTTGCGAAAGTCTTTACTGACGAAGATGAAATTCTGGAATTAACTACTGAAGTTTTCTTCGAGTACAGATTTCTAACTAAGTGCATTGGAGAAAATGGGATAACCTATGATTGGAAATCATGGGATGAGCAAGTAAAAGCTGATAAAAAGCGAGAAAGAGAGATCGCTAGGGAAGAAGGGAATAGTTCAGCCAATCTTAGGAGGAAGTTGAATGAATTAATGGAAGAACAAGTCTCTATTCATCGCAAGATTGACAACATCCACACTTTGATGTTTGATGCTGAAAGAGATCTGCAAGAGTCACATTATAAGATTGATCAGATAATTGAATCGCTAGTTCCTGAATAAATTTTTTCTTTTCATTTAAGTTTAGAACCTTGTATAGTCTTTTCTTTTCATTTGTTTATTGTTTGTTAGGTGTTTGTTTGTTTGCTTGTGTATTTATTGTTTGTTTATCACTGTTTGTTAAATATGAAATAAAAATTCGAACAACAAGATGTTGATGTTCAATTTCTATCATCACCATAATCATTCAAGGTACGAAATAATAAATATTTATCTTTTGTATTTAACAATGTTTGTTTATATTTGTGTAGCTAAGTTCTTATAGGTACAAAGTCTAAAAATTGAAGAATTTGAAGTATTAAAGAAGAACGCGACCGTGAGATACATCTTGCACTCATGAATATTGGGTTTCAAAACCTACTGTTTCTGTGATTAAGGAAGTCATGATCACGATAAGCCTTCGCGATCATGATACGGGCAAAATATAACAGTTACAGATCACGATTCACCACGCGATAGATGTTCGTAACTGCCATTAACGGCTAGTTTTGAGCAATAATTGCTATATTGACTATTTTGGCTAATTAGAGACCTCTTAGAACTCTATAAATAGGGGTAAGTTGAACCCTAGCCACCATAACCTTCAAAAAGCTTACAAAAATTATGAAATTTCTTCATCTTCACTCTTCAACATTCAACCTTTCTTTTCTTAAAACCTTTCCATTTCAAAACAATCAAGATGCCTTTGCAGAAATCTGTAAATAGGAGAGAAAGCCAAACATACCAAGAGGAGAATGGTTTTCCATTCCCTTTAAGGATAAGAGAAGAGGGCAAGTGATACCAAAAGCTTAGCAAATTGGATATCATAGGAATGATATTCCTCGATATGGTCTTCTTAGAAACATTGAATCTCCGTAGAGAGATGGAGGCTTATCATTCTTCTCTTGGACTCATAAAGTTTGTGGATTTGTGTTTTCCACAAAATCGAGATTGGATTCTAGAATGTCTAGTGACATTCGACTATGAAGATGCAAGGAAAAGGGCGATAAAATTCCACAATCAAGGTAATCAATATACCGTGACGAGGGATATGATGCATACTTGGTTCGGGTTTGAAGTCGAAAAATCATCAACCATGATGGATTCTTTTCAACCAAATCGAGTTTGGGAAGATTTAACGGGTAAGAGAGTCTTCAACCCCAAAAATTCTCCAAATAAACTAATTAAGGATGAGTGCATTCTTCTTCTCCACAAATACCTTTCCACTCTGGTATTTTATCGAGTAGAGAATACCAAAGTCCAAAAGAAAGATTTGTTTGTTCTTTCTTGCGCTTTGATGAAACAAAAAGCGAAATTCATGGATATCATATAGGACATGATGAAGAAGAATTCTACAAGTATGAGAAAAAAGATTGGGGCGGCCGAAATTATCACCTCTATCGTCTAGGGTGCAAGAAGCAAACTCCCCTATGTCTAACAACCGGGTGAGTATTTTTTCCATATGGATGGAAATTACTTGAAGAACACGGGACTTCTTCAAGAGAACGATGGTGTATATTCCTTCTACTCCTATTCTAGTCGCACCAAAAAGCTAATATCGACTTATGAAGATTCTTCTGATCTAACCGCTAGATGTCATCCTGGAAAGGCTTCGATAATTGAGGAAGAAGATGAAGAAGAAGAAGAAGAAGATGAAGCTCCAGAAGATTGAAAGGCGAACATGCAACAAAAATTGGACAATTGCCAAGTGGAACTTGGAATAATGAAGAAAGACATGAAAATTCTAAAGAAAAGTAACAAATCGATGCTTCGAAAATTACTATCTTTCTTTAGAAAAAAATTGTCAATTTACTCCTAGTCCCCGGATTATCCTTCTCAATAGAATAGGTTTACTCTTTTCTTTACTTTTCTTTCATATTTTTAGACTAGTTGCTAATTGTTTGTTTTTAGATTTTCAATTTTAAATAAAGTCTCTCACAATGAGGACATTGTGTTCTTTAGTGTGGGGGGGGGTATTTGTAAAAAATCCCAAAATTCCAAAAAAATTAAATAAAATGAAAAAAAAATTGAAGAATTTGAAATTTTTTTTTGATTTTGTGTTCTTTATACATTATCCATACCTATACCATACTAACATATGTTCCAAGGTTATTTGGAGTGTTAGGTATTTCAAGTTTGATGTTAGTGCATATTTCGAACTAAATGTTTCGAGTATGACCACACGTTGAGAGTGTGAGCGTTTTCGCACAACCTTTTGCATTTGGCAAGGATGAGTTGTGAGTAACATTCGAAAGAAACATTTCAAATAAGTTTCGATATACATTTCAATGCAACATGAATTAGTAGAAGCTGTATAGTTTTAGTTTAATGCTACCGATAAGTTTAAGTGAAGTAATATGTTCGCAAGGTTTCGACTCTAATAACTCCTAGGATTTTTTATTTAATAATGTAGCCAAAAACCTTGTCTCCCACTTTCCTACCGATAAGATATAAGTTCAAAATACGAACAGGTGTTGTCAGTACCGCTTATCTAAATAGAAAAATGGTAACCACTGTAAGTATACAGTTACGATGTAGTTTTAAAAGATATCGATCCCACAAGGAAGGACTAGCTCTGAAGAACAACAAGAAAAATAGAATAAAGAATATAAAATATTTTTGGATTTTAGTTGGGAGGATTAGAATGAAGAATGGATAGATATATGTATGGAAGATTGGAGATTCTAAATATATAGATATTTCCTACGAAATAAGTATAGCAAAGAAAACATGCAAGTTCAACAAAGTTATTACATTCACTAGACTAATATAAAATAATCAGTTCTAAACACTCAGATGTTCAATGATTCACTGCAGAGCAACACATGAAATGTCTTTTTTAAATCTAGTGCAAACGAATTAAGATGATTATATAAACTTGGATAACAATATTACTATACTTAGTATGGGTCACTCCCACATAGCCACATTTAGTAAGTTACTATTCCAAAAATGTTGGCTCACTAAACAGCGTTAAAATCACAAATCCAGTGATATACACAATCTCGTTAACCTTGAAACTACTCTTAAAGTTAACTCAAAGGCACATAACTTGATTAATATAAAAGACTCAACACGAAATACGCATTATGACACATAGACATATCATAAACTTCGAAATAGAAAGTATAAATAGAAAGCAAAGCAAAGTTGTAAGGTATGCAAGTGAAAGATAAAGTTGATCAAACCATATCCACTCTTTAATGGGAGTCGTCAATTCCCACAATTCCTACGTCTGCTTTGAATTCGGTCTCGGCCCGTACAGAACCTCCGCTAGGATGCTATTTTTTGTGAATATCGAACAAATGAATGTTGAAGAATGAAAATTTTAATTGATAAGTGATTTGCAAGTACACTTATACAACAATCACTCGAATATGTAGAGAAATCTAGTGATCGAAACAAGAATTCGAATCATTTAAACATTTTCTCACTAACACTTATGAATGTAACAAAAACTAAATAATTTCACTCTCTATCTACACACACACACACACACACACACTATATCTCTCACCTTTTCTAATTCCAATGCCACACCATGCATAAAATTTGTAAGGTTTAGAGCCCTATTTATAGAGTTTGAAGGGTTGTGTCTATCCAAACGAAGAGCTGTGTCCATTGGTGAAAGATTGCATCACTTCATTATGATTGGTTGAGAAGCATTAATCTTATCCATAATGGATAGGTATCTATTCATGATTGGTTGACTTCTGATAAGTGTCTTTTCATTGGTAGTTGATGACGGTTGATCATTCTTATCTGGCGATTGGTAATTAAGAAGATTTGACCAAAAAACCGTCCAAGTCGTGACCACGATATACAAGTCGTGACGGTGAATCTTTGTTTGACAATTTTCTGCTTTTGAAGTGTATCAAGTCACGATCGCGAATTGTGTTTTTCTTCATAATTCTTCTTGTAACTTTAGTGATCTTCGACAGCTTCGATCCTAAGCCAAATCTTTAAGTTCCATGCATCTTTTACCACCTTTTCACTTTTTTTACATAGAATTCCACTTTAGATCATTTTAATCCCAAGATTTACCTAGTATCTGCATTTGCACCAAAAACAACTACATACCACTTGAAATCTTTTATATGAAGTATAAAAATGACTTAAATTATAGTGTTTAGTATATAAAATTAATATGAAAATAAGTGTAATTATACACT
>CATIWQ010026794.1:0-16380 GCA_949673415.1 Euphorbia schlechtendalii
TTTAGACATAATTATAATTACACATAAAGAGAATCTCAACAATCATAGTCCCACTATGATTTCTCTTTTATGCTATAACTTATGTCATGGACTTTGTTAATCAATTAATAAGTATAACATATAAACGTACATATACTTAAAGAAACAACTTTGAATAACAAAGAAAAGCCTTTCATTAATTAATAAATTTGTTTATACATCATACAAGCTAATGTACTACCCTAATTACTCTTAGGGCATACACTATATCTAACAGTAACGTCCAAACTTTCAACCTTAAAACTACCGCGTGTAAGGTTTTTGGCTAGTTTCTATCCTAAGTTTGGTTCATCTTAGTACCATGACGATACTAAGGAGCACACCTACAAAAAAATATAATGCATGATCGCGTGTTTGATTAACACCCTACAGAAAATGCCTATGGTTTATTTACATGAAGGTTACAAATGGGTTGTTGATGTAGAAGGTTCTTGTTGTGCTAAAATACACTCCAGGCCTCTCCCCAAATGGGTTGAAGGAGGTACATGCGATATGGCAACAAGTGCTCCACCTGCTCAAGTACTACCTTTTCTCAGGGAGGCGGATTAGTATAAGAGAGAGTTTCGCGGTAATAGGGGTACCTTAGACTTATGGGCTAATCCCCTCTATTGCAATGTGTTATTATGAATATGTCATAATTAAGAGAAAACAGAATAATGTGATCAATAATTTTCGGAACTTATCCAAAATCTAAAACCTTTGAAAAACAAGTTTTAGAAAAATCCCTAGCAGAGTAGCCACTATGAGAGGACGACACGGAGCGGTGGGTCGAGAGCCCACGGTTTAATAGGCGCGGTCCACCGGGGTGTTTGAAGAAGGGTGCACCGGGTTGGTGACCCGGTAAAAAAGGTTGAAAGAGGAAAGCGAAAATGTTTTAGATCAGTTCGAACCTGAATCTGCCATCTCTTAGTGTGGAGTCACCACCTGGATTAGCTCTTTCCAGGAATTAGAGTCCTGTGAGGCTTAACGTCCAGGGGACAGCCCACCAAGACACAGAGATTCTGATCCAGGATAAGTTGCTTATTTCTCATTAGATCACATTAAATTACATCTAAAAAAATGTATTTTCTTAGTTATGCATATTCGCACTTAGGTCATTTTTCGAGTTTACATGCATGATTCACATATTGAAAAAGTAGTAAATCCATCCACAAAATAGTAAGGAAATGCAGAAAGTAATTCCAGAAAATAAAAATTACAAGGCTTTCAAAAATCGGGGGATGCATCCGCCCGCTACCCTATTAATTACATTTCCCAAAAAAATGAAAATGCGATACCCTAAGAAAAATTAAAATCCTAAACATACATATAACCTGCATCCACAAAGGTTAGCATAGGGGATATCACATATGTTCGATTTGATTTTAGCGAGGCCCGTGTAGCCTAGTCAAAACATCGGCGATTCGTTAATTTAAAAAAAAAAATTGGTTCATTTTTATTTGCACGTATGTTGATCAATTTTATCAGCAAAAATGATCACATGGCATAAGGTGAGGTCTGTTATCCGGGAATAATTTTAATTCCCTTCGTTGGGGTATTCTAACATAAAAATAAAAAATAAAGAAAGAAATAAAGATGAAGGAGAGATTACAACATTATTTACATAAAAAGGAATAAAAATATTCCTAGGTCCACAAATAAAATCAGAAAAAGAGGAAAGCAGATGATAGCATGAAATTCGCAGCTCTAAGAACTCAGAGGCTTACCCTTGCGGTATGAATCCACTTCGACATATCCGTTCAATCCCCGAGAGTGTTCCTCGTTCGTTTTTGTAGTTTAATTGGAAAAATAAGTGTTTGGTTGGAAAATAAAGTGTTTATTTATCCAAAAGAGAATCAGACTCGGGTTCTAAATTTTTCTTATATCCGAGAATATCTGAGGATTTAAAAAGAAAAGATTAAGAAATTTGATTAAAGGATGAAGAGATTTGTGATCAAAATGTGTTTTGGATCCGAGAAAAAATTAGAAGAAAGAGAGATATTGTTTGTATTTTTTTATCTGACAGAGAGGATTTTCTCCCAATTTTCGAGCTCCCTTAAATCCAAAGAGGTCCAACTATTTAAAGAAAAAAGTTCCGAAAAATCCAAAATAGGAGGAACGTCTGGCGAGGCCTCGCCAGAATCTTAGTGAGGCGTCGCTGGCGAGGAAGCCTCACCAGGAGGCCTAGCGAGTTTGCCAGACTACCTGGCGAGGTTGGCCAGCCCTCTGGCGAGGCGGGCTCCAGATCCGTCTTCCAGTTGCATTTTCGAATTTTTTTGTGTATTTTTATATGTTTTAGTTAATTCTCTTAATTAAAGTCCTTTTAAATTCAGAGACGAGGAAGACTCCCATATGAAGATCATTAGCCGATCAAAAATTTTGTGATTCGAGGATAAATATCCCCAAAAGCTGTCGGGACAATGTTGGCTAGCCACGTCGGGTATTCAACCACTTCTAAGAATTTAGCTTCAATCTGCTTTGCTAGTTCAGCCTTGACCTTTTCTACCCATTCAGGCTTTAAGCGACGTATTTTTTGTTTTACCAGCTAGATTCGAGTGTTAGTTGGGATACGGTGTTCTGCAATCTATCTGTCCACTCCAGGCATGTCCTCATATAACCAAGAAAACACTGCCACGTGATGTTTAAGTACATTTATGATCTCTCTTTTTTCTTCAGGAGTCAAATCATTGGAAATTGTCACCATTTTTGGTTACTCATTTGTACCCAAGTTAATTTCATTTAATGATATGTCATGAATGTTAAAGATGTTATGTGTATGATCATATGAATGCATGGTTCCATTAGGCAGAACATCAGATAAGTAAGCAAAATTATCGTACTTCATTGAATGAGCCGCGTAGGCGAAATTGTCAAAGACAACAGAAATATTCAATATTACATCATCAATTTCCTCCTCCACGGGCGGAGGGGCTTCAGTTGTTGCAGCAACAGGTGCGTTTGTGGTAGGTTCTACCTTGAGTTATATGCATAAGCTTTTCGGTGAGGAGCTTGATAGTGCCTACGTGCATCACCTTTCTTCATCAGCTCGTTAACAACCTTGGTGAAAGCTGCCATTGCATCTTCCAGTATTCCACCTTTTTCATATTCCTCAGTTGGGGCTATTTCCAAGGTCAGTTTCTCTTCCAGTTTAGCATCAACAGGGGACTCAATCAGCTGGTCAGTTGTGAAGTCAAACACATCATTGAATACTTTGAGTCCTTTGACTTCCTCCCCATTTGGGATCATCGGTTCCGGCTCTCACAGGTATGCCTTAATGCCTTCCACCTTGCATGTTACAGAACATGGGCCGTTTGTGCTTGTACATTTTCATGCTAGGGGTGAAACCCAAACCCAATCTAGGTGTGACAAGAATAGGGTCGATGGCCGTGATGATCCCCTAATGATATTTCCCCAAGCCTTTTCCAAGGATAAAACCTTACTTCTTCATTTGAGTTCTTAGGCTCCCAAGGAAGAAGCGATATCACTTCAGAGTTCCACACCCATTCTTCTTTTCTTCAATGGCCATTGCGACCCTCAACCCTTGCATTATTCTCTCCACAAATGGGCCAGCCACCATCATTGATTCCTCATCAACCTCGATCATTACCGGCCTCCCTATATGAATAAGCATTATCTTCTAGTGTAGAGTAGAAGGGACTGCCCCTATTGTATGGATCCATGGCCTGCCTAGAAGTAATGAATAAGTTACTAGAATATCCAGCACAGTGAACTTCACAGTGACCTCTACTTCAAAGCAGCTTACTACACCCCTCTTCGAATCATCATAGGCTTGGATCACCATATCAGATTTGGCGAGCATATCCTCCCTTAGCCCTAGGTGAGGTAGGACCTTAAGAGGACAGAGATTGAAAGCTGGGCCATCATCTACATTACACATGGTATAGCGCGATCGAAAATTTGAACCCTGATAAATAAGTCCCGATTATGCAGTCCTAGTTCCCACGGTAATTTTGACTGATTAAAAGTTATGGATGGTATCTGAGGGGGGATAATTCCTTCCCCGATGGAAGAAAACATCTCGATTACTGAGGTTATAGGCATGGAAGGCATTTCCATCAACCTCTTAACTAAACCCATCCTATGCTTTTGTGACGTCTCAAGCAACCTCCAGATACTATATTTGGCCTGAGTTCCCTTTAACTGATTTATCAAAGGGTTTATATCGAGCATGTCTTCATCCACCTTTGGGGGAAGAGGTGGCTCGGGCTGTTCCCTCGCTATTTCCTTTGGCCTGGAATCATTGAGCTGTACAGATTCATCTCTTCTGAAAATTCTACCACTTCGAGTAACCCTTAGTACTCCATTCTCCATCACTCTTGTTTCCCTAGAATTGACCCAAGGGTACTGGTCATATCCATCCTCCGCTTGGCCACGTCACCCCTTTAACTTGTAAGAATCCAAGCTTACGGGCTTCTTCCCACCAGAAATGATCTCACCCTCAACCGAGGTTCCTTCTTCGGGTTTCCTTTTCCTTCTCGACTTAGGGACATATGCATCGAGATCGATGGGCACCCTTGTTGGTGTTTTCCCAGATTCCATCTTCATTGCGTCCCTCTGTGGTTCTCCTCCCTCTACTTAGAACACTTCTACCAAAGGATCATCCTTGGTGCCTTCTTCTTCATCAACCACTGCATTCACCACCGGGTTAGACCGAGATAGCATCGCTAGCACAGAATCAGTGGGTATTGCTGATCCTACTGCATGGACATTACGATGTCTTGTCATTATCTCCCTGTCGAGATGATGAGTGTGAAAAGATAGCTCATCAAAATCTGGAACTGCCAGTCTTGACAAATGATAGCGATACCAATCGCAGGATCCTCCTATTATCAATTGTACTGCAAACGGCTCAGATGGTCTTGGTGCCAGCACTAGATAGATAAAAATCCACCGCTTTATGTAGCCAGTGAGTGATTCTCCTTCCCTCTATACACAAGCAAGTGAATCTCACATGGTTTGTTTCGAAGGTTCTAAAAATGCGAACTCAATCTAGAACTCTATAGAGATGTAGTTCCAGTTGCTCTTGGTCTCAACTGATTGCATTTCGTACCACTAACTTGCTACAAATGCTAGTGAGCACATAAACAGTGTAGCTATCATGTTTTGGAGGGGCCCTGTGCTCAACACAGGATATAAAACTTGGACAAGTGGGAAGATGGTGAGTTATTCCCATTAAAAACTGACATACCGACTAAGATAAAACTAGCCCTCGAGACTTCTTCCCATTCTTTAATCACTTGATTTCTTGACTCAGATTCAAGCATCTCTATCACATCGTCTGAGTCCATCCCCAAGTCAATCGCCATTACATACTCCTCTCCTCTACCAACCGATGCTTCTCCTGACTATTCTCTCCCTACGCGAAGCGACGTAGGTTTCTGGCCAGTAAATACCAGCATCCCAGCAAAGTTGATCTCAATAGCTTTATTCTTACCCCCGCACCCTTGGCGGTTCGACTCTTCCTCCAGTATCTTCAAAACCTGATTAGGATCACTTCCCAACCCAACCATCATCACAAATTCTCCAAGCCTTTCAGACAGGTAGCTCAAGAACTTTCACTCTTCTAACCCTGAGTTAATCATTCCTACCCTAGCCTCAAATTCGGTAAAGGGTTGTTCTTAGAGCTGGGCTTGAGTGCAGGCTCATGGATGACCTTATCAGCCACTAGCTTTTGAATAGCTTTTAACAGCTCCTTGCAGTTATTTATACGATGTCCCGCGGCCACATGATAATGGCAATAATTGTTCTTTTCTTCTAGCCTGGGAGGGACATGCTTCTTCAAGCTCTCCAATTGATTATGTTCATGTAGCTTGGTGAACAAGAATCCCAAATTAGCAACGTATGGCGAGATGCCATGATATTCTTCCTTTGGCAGTCTAACAGCGGCTACCTTTTCTTACTTCACCAATTGTATTACCGGTTGCTTCGCCTTCACCTGCACTAGGTTAGAATCATTCTTCCTGTAATAGGGGTTAGCAACCTGTTGCCCCATTTCCGCCTCGATGGCATCATAGAGCTCTATCTTCTCAGCTCGCACAAAAACATCTTAATAACTATGAAATGTCTCAGACCCCAGCCTCTTTCGGTAAGATGGAAGTGCACCATCTAAGAGATTTATGATCATTTCTGGTAAAGATAGATGAGACTGTAAGCGTACTTACGTAGCCATCCATCTCTCGAAATAGGGCTTGAAATTCTCCCCTGGTTGTTGATTCACCGCCTCCAGATTCTTCATACTAGTGATTATCAGAGTATTGAACCCATAATGGTACACTATTGCCTGGGATAGACATCCATAGTCCTAGGCTATGTCTATCGGCAAATGACTGTACCATTCATTAACGAAGCTTCCCAACATGACGATGAACAATTTGGCCATCATACGATCACTGATCCTTAAAGCCCTCATAACATTTTGATAATGCGCGATATGCGCATGTGGATCCATTTTGCTTATGTACTTTTCGAACTAGGGCATAGCAAAGGTTGGTGGCAAAGTATCCTCATCCCCAACTGTGGGCTGCACTGGGATCGCACCCCTCTGCCCCTGTACATGAGTGGCTAAGAACTGTCTCCAGAGTTCAGCCATTCCAATCTGTTGGAGGATACTATTTGGGGTTTTCGAGAAGCCCCCATTCTACAAGTTTGGGTAATACTACCCTTGACCCTGAAATGTCTAAGAAGGTCCACCACAGCTGGGCATTGTGGGCTGAGCAACCCCTTGAAGAAAGGGAATGTAATTAGAAGAGGGCTTGATTTCTAAAGTCCATACCACCCTTGGTGTAAATGAAGCATGCCCTAGCTACCCCGGGAAGAACTAGCCACCCACCTGTGGATCATACACTGTCTGTGGCAAACCCTACCCATAACCGAACTGATGGAAGTTAGGGGCGACTACTGCAGAACTCAGGAATATAGCAATGGAAGATGATAGTCCCCCGGTAGGATTGTGCCACTGCCACTGACATTTAGCACTACATCATTTACCCTCTACTCGGGCTGCCTAGTTCTAGTGTGACGGTTGAGGATTTATAGAAACTTGTCACTATTAGCGAAGGCATTCATGGCAGTAGCAATCTCGGTGCTCACCGATGATTGGTTGGCTTGTGGGTTCTAACCTGCCCCGGGAGCCTGATCATTGGTCACATTCTCTTCTTGTTGCTGAGCCATGTTATGGAAGCTACACAGAGTGTTTTGTTCTCAATTTGATCTAGAGTCGGTGTACTGAACTCCTTCTTAGTGAGCCGTGGTTGGGGAGATGCGGATTAACCGGTGAGAAGCCCTGTTCCAAGCCTTCTGGAAAATCAGCTTTTTCCTGGTTGAAATACACACGAAGATTGTTAGGGAATGCATGTAAAATCATGATGCATGATTGATGCATGAAATGATTAATGTAATGGCTGCGGAAAAAAGGTTAGCGTGCCATGATGCAAGATAGAAATCACTCACAAAAAGAGTAGAATCGTTAGTCCATGCCATAAATGAAGGTCCATTTGTTTTGAGATCTGTACTCTATCCTAGGGACAATGTGAAATGAAGTGACCTAATTATCTGTGTGGTGATAAGCCAAAGGTTCGAGAACTAAAGTTAGTTCTCTTGGTGTTAGGGTGACTAGTGTGACGTACCCTAAAAAGTGATCCAAAAATGTATGTGAATAACTACCATATGTAGCATATCTATGAATTTTTTAGTTCTTTTTCCCCATTGGGGAAAGGTCTTGGATGTCAGTGGACATCATCACAAAAGGTATATAGTGATGCGTGAGTATTTTCGGTGAAAAGTAGAGTCTCAGAGGTAAGTTTTACATAGGTTAAGACATCAACTAGGATATCCTTTGTGTTCATGTTTTCCTTGTGTAGGCATTTGGTGTGTACAATCACCCCGCAGGGCTATAAGTCAGATGCCAAGTGGACATCGTATAAGGATTTGGGTAGGTTCATCTTAAGAGTCGGACATCATGTGGACATCGCGCTAAAACTTGGGTTGAATGATGCTACATGACTCTAGAGGGTTTCATGTTATCCTAAGGTGACATGATCTCAAGTGTCAACTAAGTCTTAAGCATGAATGACATCAGATCATGTTTAATATGAATGTGTGTGTTCAAGTGTCTGCACTAAGATTCGTGGTTAGCATGGCACATTTGTACAATGCATGATGAATCAAAAAGCGGTAAACACATAGTACACATTGTCTTTCTTCCAACCATACAACTCCCATGCATAGGGTTTGTAGCTAGTCTCTATCCTAAGTTTGGTTCATCTTAGTACCGTGAGGATACTAAGGAGCGCACCTGCAAGAAAATATAATGCATGATTACATGTTTGGGTAACATCCTAGGGAAAATGCCTATGGTTTATTTACATGAGGATTATAAATGGGTTGCTGATGTAGAAGGTTCTTGTTGCACTAAAATGCACTCTAAGCCTCTCCCCAAATAGGTTCTAATGAGGGAGGTACATGTGATATGGCAACAAGTGCTCCACTCGCTCAAGTACTATCTTTTCTCAGGGAGGCAGATTAGTACAAGAGAAAGCTTCGCGGTAATTAGGGTACCTTAAACTTATGGGCTAATCCCTTCTATTTCAATGCGTTATTTATGAATATGTCATAATTAAGAGAAAATAGAACAATGTGATCAATAATTTTTGGTACTTATCCAAAATCTAAAACCTTTGAAAAAACAAGTTATAGAAAAATCCCCAGTGGAGTCACTAGTGTGAACGGGCGACACTGAGTGGTGGGCCGAGAGCGCGCGGTTTCACAGGCATGGTCCACCGGGGTGTTTGTAAAAGAAGCACCAGGTCGTGGGACCCGGGAAAAGGTTTGCAAGAGAGGGCAAAAAACATTTTAGATTGGTTCGAACCTGAATCCACCATCTCTTAGTGTGGAGTTGCCACCTGGATGAGCTCTTTCCAAGAATTAGAGTCCTGTGAGGCTTAACGTCTGGGGGACGGCCCACTAAGATATAGAGATTCGGGTCCAGGATAAGTTGCTTATTTCTTAAGTGATCACATTATATTACATCTACAGAAAACCGTATTCTCGTAATTGTGCATATTCGCACTTAGGTCATTTTTAGACTTTATATGCATGATTCATGTATTGCAAAATAATAAATCATCCACAAGGTGGAATAATAAATCATCCACAAAGCAGTAAATAAATGCAGAAAATAAACACGGAAAATAAAAATTACTAGGCTTCCAAAAATCGGGGGATGCAGCCACCTGCTAACCTATTAATTACACTTCCCAAAAAATTGAAATTGCGATACCCGAAGGAAAATCAAAATCCTAAACATACATCTAATCCTAATCTACCTACATCCACAAAGGTTAGCATAGGGGATATCATGTATGTTCGATTTTGAATTTGGCGAGGCCTGTGTGGCCTAAAAAAATGAAAATCAATCTCAATAATGTGTTTGTTATTTAAATAAAATAATTTTTTTAATTAACATGTTGGTTACTCATTTTAATTAATGAAATTGCTCGCATGGTAAATTGATGAGGGCTGTTATCAAGGAATATGTTTTATTCCCTTCGTGGGGCTGTTCTAACATACATCTCCTTTTAATAAAGAAAAATAGATGAAGAAGAATTACAAAATTTGTATAAAATAAAAATATTAAAAATGATAAGAATCCTAGGTTCAAAAGTGAAATTAGAAGAAAGAGATGAACACTGAAAGCACGGAAATTGCAGTTCTAAGAAATCAGAGGCTTACCCTTACGAAATGAATCCACTTCGAAGATATCCGACTAGCTGTTGAAAATCCTCCTCGTCCTTTTGTTTAGGTAAAAAAATGATTGTGTTGGAAGTCCAAAAATATTCATCTTAATTTTTAGAACTAGTTCTGAAAGTTATATTTTTTATCTGTAAATTTTTCTCGGGCCTCCGATTATCTAAAAAGACCTGAGTATTTATAGGAGAAATCCTGAAAATCCAAAAAAGGTAAGTTTTTTCGATGAGGGGTCTCGCAAGAAAAGAAAAGTCCGGCGAGGCCCCACACCATGACTTTGGTGAGGCATGAGCCTCGTCGAAAACTTTTGAGGAGGTTTGCCTCGCCACCTTTGGCGATGTAGGCCCCCGGATCTCCGCAATGTTTTTATGTATTTTTTGTGTATTTTATATATTTTTTTAATTAAATAATTTTATTGAATACGTCCTTTTTAATTTAGAGACGAGAAGGATTCCTATTTGGAAGCATTAGGATACTTGAAAATTGTGTGATTCAAGGATAAAATCCCAAAAAAGCCATCATCATCGAACGCGCGAGCTGGTACAAAATCCCGTGCTCACAGCTGGTAAGCAAGTTAAAAAGTCGTTTAAGTCTATAAACAACGTAGTAACTAAGAGACCGTTGGAGCTCCTCTACCTAGATCTATTTGGTCATGTTCAACCTATAAGTTTGGGTGAAAAAAGATTCTCATTGGTGATTTTGGATGACTTCACGAGATTCACATGGGTAGTCTTGTTGAGTAGCAAAGATGAAACTTTTGAGTCTTTTGTCAAACTCATTAATTGGATAATGAATGAACTAGGAACTAAAATCAATAGAATCTGAAGTGATTATGGATGTGAATTGGAGAACATTCATTTTGAAGAATTTTGTTCAGTGCCTGGTATTGACCACAACTTTTCTGCTCCTTATACTCCTCAATAAAATAGGGACGTCGAAAGAAGAATAGAACCATATTTGAAATGGTTCGATCCATGCTGAGTGATAACAATCTACCAAAGTTTTTATGGGGAGAAGCTATCAACATAGCCTGTTATATCTTGAATTAGATTTTAATTCGCCCAATTCTTTAGAAGACTCCCTATGTGCTTTGGCAGCAAGCCTAAGATTTGTCATCTTAGATCAATTAGTTGTAGGTGCTTCATTTAAACACCAAGGAGCAGCTATGAAAGTTTGATCCAAAGGCTAATGAAGGTATCTTTCTAGGTTACTCAACTAACAGTAGGGTATATAGAATATATGTCAAAAGGACCGACTTATTAGAGGAGTCTATGCTTGTAGATTTCGATGAAACTAACAATGTAGATAGATGACAATCTGATGAACACAAAGGAGTAATCTAACCAGAAAATCAACTCAGCATGCCATTCTCTATGCTTCCCAAACTTGCATAACAACCCAAAGTTGAGGAAGTTAAAGCTGATGAAAATCTATCAATCAACATCAACAAAGAAGAAGATTAAGCTTAGCCTCAACAAACCAGCGTAGAGGCTCCCGTTGTAGATCCAAGTTTTCCAAGAGAGATTAGGACTCATCACAATCACCCTCTTAACAGTATTGTTGATGATGTTTATAATCCTGTGATTACGCGAGGTTATATCAGCATAATGATGAGCCATCCAGCTTTCATCTCTTTGATTAAACCCAAGAAGTTCGAAGATGCAAAAGGAGATTATTATTGGATGATCATGATGCAAGAGGAGCTAGATCATTTCAAGCACAACGATGTTTGGGATCCAGTTCCTAAGCCTAAAGGAAAATCAAACATCGACACCAAATGAGTTTTCATGAATAAGCTAGATCAAGATGGTGTTATTGTTAGGAATAAGGCCATGCTTGTTGCTCAAGGCTATAATCAGCAAGATGACATTGATTATGATGAAACTTATACTCATGTAGCTCGTCTTGAAGAAATCCAGATTCTATGTGCTTTCACATCCCATATGAGCTCCAAATTATTCTAAATGGATGTTAAAAGTGCAATCCTGAATGGCTTCATTCACGAGGAAGTTTATGTGCAACAACCTTTAGGCTTTGAAGATCTGAACAATCCTAAGCATGTCTTCAATCTAAAGAAAGCCATGTATAGATTGAAACATGGTCCAAGAGCTTGGTATGGGAGGCTGACCAATTTCCTTATTAGTAAAGGCTATGAAAGAGGGAAAGCAGATACTACTCTGTTTATCCGGCAAAGAAAATAAGATGTGTTGCTAGTCTAATCTATGTGGATGATATCATTTTTGGACCAATTGATGAGAAGTTGTACATGGAGTTCAGCAAGAAAATGAAGAGCGAATTTGAAATGTCAATGATGGGAGAACTCAACTTTTTCCTTGGACTTCAAATTAAGCATAATAAAGACGAAATCTTCATCAGCCAACCAAAGTATGCCAAAGAAAACCTAAAGAAGTTTTATATGGAGCATTCGAAGCCAATGTCAACTCCCTTGGCCACTGATATTATCTTAAGTAATGATGAAGCTGGTAAGATGGTAAATATCAAGTTCTACAGAGGTATTAATGCCTCTCTTCTTTATTTAAGTGCAAGTAGGCCAGACATTCAATGTTGTGTGCTATTGCACACATTACCATATACACGTTCCGAAATGCTTATCCCTTGCAATGGTGCCAAAAACTTGTTCACCACTTTTCTACTGATAATATAAAAGTTCTTAATATGAATAGGTGTTGTCAATACCATTTATCAAATAGAAAAATGATGATAACTACAAGTGTATAGTTGCGATATATTTTTAAAAGATATCGATCACACAGGGAAGGAATTCGATTCTAAGGACCAACTAAAGTTACGAAACAAAAGAAAAAAGATAAATTGTAGGGTTTGGATGATAGACTAATGAATAGACAAATGAATGAACAGATTAGAGAAGATGTAAACTGTATAGATATTCCCTAAGAGCAAGTATAGTAGAGAAAAACATGCAAAATCATCAAGAATATTTCATATACTAGAAAACTTTAACAAACACTATTCTAGACACCCAACCAAATATTCAATAATTCACCCTAGAGCAACACTTGAAAGGACTTTTCTAAATCTAGGGTAACGAATTATGACACTTATAAAAACCTGGATAACAATATTATTATGCTTAGTATGGGTCGCTCTCACATAGCCATATTTAGCAAGTTACCACTCCAAAAATGTTAGCTCACTAAGTAGCATTATGATCATAGATCCAATGATTATACACAATCTTGTTAACCCCAAAACTACTCTTAAAGTTAACTCTAAAAGAATATAACCTCATTAATATAAATGATGCAAGATAAAATACTCGTTATGACACATAAACATGTCATAAATTTCAAAATAGAAAGTATAAGTAGAAAACAAAGTAAAGTTGTAAGGTATGCAAGTGAAAGCTAAAGTTGATCAAATTGTATCCACTCTTTCAATAGGAGTCGTCAATTCCCGCAATTCTTGCGTTTACTTTGAATTCGGTCTCGACTCGTACAGAACCTCTGCTAGGATGCTATTCTTTGTGAATATTGAACAAATGAATGTTGACGAATAGAAAATTTTATTGATAAGTGCTTTGCAATTACACTCATACAACAATCGCTCGAATTTGTGGAGAAATCTAGTAATCGAAATAAGAATCGAATCACTTAAACATTTTTCTCACTAACTCTTTAAACATAACAAAATCTATATAAATTTCACTCTCTATCATGTGTCATATGCTCTATCGATTATCACCATCTACTATGCTGCCACGAAAATGGTTGGGTTTGGGACTCTATTTATAGAGTGGAAGGGTTGCGTCTATCCAAACGAAGAGTCGTATCCATTGGCGAAGGGTTGCATCACTTCAATGTGATTGGATGCAAGGTTTCATCCTCATCTTCAATGGAAAGGCACCTTTCGTGATTGGATTATTTTCAAAAGGTGTCTTTTCGTTTGACAGTTGATGGAGGTTGATGGCGGTTGATCATCCTTATCCGGCGGTTGGAAGTTGAGAAGAGTTACTAAAAACTGTCACAAGTCATGAGTGAGATATACATGTCATGATTATAAACAATAGTTGGTAACTTTCTGTTTATCAAGGATGACAAGTCGCAGTCGCGAATAGGTGTCACGATCATGACATGTTCTTTTCTTCATGATTCTTCTTTGCAACTTTACCGATCTTTGACAACTTCGATCCTAAGCCAATTACTTGTATTCCATGCATCTTTTTGCATCTTTTTCACTCTTTTTACATAGAATTCCATCTTTGATCATTTTACTCCCAAGATTCACCTAGTTTCTGCACTTGCATAAAAAACAACTACATACCACGTGAAACCTTTTATATGAAGTGTAAAATGAATTTAAACCATATCATTTTATAAGTAAAAATATCATGATAACAAGGGTAATTATACACTTATCACACCCCAACACTTAACTTTTGCCTTGTCCTCAAGGTAAACACAATAGAAGTGTATAAGATACTAATTCAAGTTCGTAACTCATTTGGAAAAAAGACTATCGTAGTGAGTACCACATTCCCACGTTGCATAAAGTTCAAGTAAAAGTTCGAAATTTCCCTCAAATTAGTAATGTGCAATTTATATAGTACAGTTGCATACCTTTGCTCTTAATGGAGGGCCAACCAAATCGCGTCTTCATATAAGCGTTATATGCTCGCTCAAATATTTCCTTCTCTTAAGTATAGTATAAAGGACAAAGGGATCACACTTTGAAAAGATTGATCTCAAGGCATATTTAGGTAACCCAGGATGCTAAACACTGTTAGTGGTTGCATTTTATGCTCCATACCACTCTCCCCTTTTTTTAGTGGTTGCATTTTATGCTCCATACCACTTTCTCTCATTTTTTTCTTATAAACATATGTTTTTGAAGTATAGATTTGTACTTTGCACCCATTTTTCATGCTATGCTACTTTTTCTTTTTTCACTCATTGAATGGTTGCAGTTTCTACTCATAACTCATTAGTTATCCTCTCTTTCTTTGAATTTTTTCTCAATACCCTCATCCTTTATTGATCACTTCCAAAGTATTATGTCTATAGTTTCCCAACACTTTAAACACACTCAATACTTATAGGACGTATTAGAGAATATCATATAAAACTCATAGTAAGAACACTACTTGATATTACTCTATTTGAAACTTATCGATAGCAGTGAGCATGGGATTTTGTACCTGCTAGTGCGTTCAATGATGATGACTTTTCAGGATATTTATCCTTGAATCACATGATTTTTTACCATCCGACAATCTTCAAATGGGAGTCTTCCTCGTCACTGAATTTAAAAGGACTTTAATTCAGAAATTAACTAAAAAATATAAAAGTATACAAAAAAATTCAAAAACGCCGTCGAGAACCAAATCTGGAGCCTGTCTCACCGATATTTGGTGAGGTATGACTTGCCAGAAGGCCCATGCCAAACCTCGTCAGGGACCTAGCGAGGCACGCTAGACATTGGCAAGGCTTGCCAGAGGTCTAACGAACCTCGCCAGACTCGCTGGGGAGGCTTACCTCGCTAGGGAGTTTGGCGAGCTCGCCAAACTCCCTGGCGAGCCTGGCCAAAGGGGTTGGCGAGCTCACCAACCAGTTTGGCGAGGTCGCCAAACGTTTTGGCGACCCTGCCAAACTTTTTTTCCTTTTTTGGATTTTTTGGGATTTTTCTATAAATAGTCGGACATTTTTAGATTGAAGGGGGTTCGAAATATCAAAGAAAATTCTCTTCTTCAGATAAAAAAACACAGATAAATACTACAAATATTTTCCTTTCCTCTAATATTTTCTTGGATCCAAAACACTTTTGGATCCCAAATTTCTTCATCTTAAAATCAAATTTCTTCATTTTTTTTCTTCAAATATCTTCAGATATTCTCGGGTCTAAAACAAATTTAGAACTCGAGTCTGATTATCATTTGGATAAATAAACACTAATTTTTCCACATTAAACGCCAATTAAATCAAAACAAACAAGGAACAATCCCAGGGATCGAATGGATACGTGATAAGTGTATAATTACACTTATTATCATAATAATTTTATAATATAAACACTATAGTTTTAGTCATTTTTATACTTCATATAAAAGATTTCACATGGTAAGTAGTTGTTTTTTATGCAAATGCAGATACTAGGTAAATCTTGGGAGTAAAATGAACTAAAGTGGAATTCTATGAAAAAAGAGTGAAAAAAGGTGCAAAATGATGCGTGGAACTTGAAGATTTGGCTTAGAATCGAAGCTGTCGAAGATCGGTGTAGTTACGAAGAGATTTCTGAAGAAAACTCAATTCACGATCGTGACAATGCCTTGCGGTCATGACTTGTTCACTTCAGAAATAGAAATCTACCAATCAAAGGTTCACGGTCGCGAATCACATATCGCGGTCGCGACATGGACGGTTTTCTAGTATTATCTTCTTACCTACCAACCGCTAGATAAGCATGATTAACTGCCATCAACCACTATCAACTACTAACGAAAAGACACTTATCAGGAGTCAACCAATCATGAAAAGGTGCCTATCCATTATGGATTAAATCAAAGCCTATCAACCAATCACATTGAAGAGATGCAATCTTTCACCAATGGATGTGACTCTT
>CATIWQ010026809.1:0-26698 GCA_949673415.1 Euphorbia schlechtendalii
ATATAGACACACACACACACACTGTCTTAAGGCTCAAAATATTATTTTTTTTACAAGGAGAGCTCCCATTTGAAGATCATCGGATGGTCGAAAATTGTGTGATTCAAGGTTAAAAGTCCCGAAAATCCATCACTATTGAACGCGCCAGCTGGTACAAAATCTCGTGCTCATAGTTGCCCCTCGTGTGATAATCGCTGGTTGTATAACCAGTATGATCACACAAAATGGAGCGGAGGGATTGAGATTATGCCTGACTAGTGCGGTTGGTGCCTTCTTTACCCACCGATTGGTGATGATGTGGGCCTTCCTTTCTAGCACCGTGTCCTCTCAGGATTGTTCGTTTCTTTCTTCGAATCCCTTGGTGCTTGATGCCCCTTATGAGCGGGTCGACCGTTTCTTTCTACGACATCCTTGTTATAGTTGGCAGCCTTTCCTTCTTCGGTTGCTATTATCGTGTGCCCCTTGGAATGATTAGAGACAGGTGCCCGAATCTGTTTCAAAGGCGACCTTGAGTTTCCTTAGTAGGATATTGACTTGTTCCCTATGAGAAGTCAGAGGAAAGTATAATGTTAATACATTTTATGATGAGTTTTTTAATTATTTGATTGAAAAGCCTTCTCTTGTGCTGGTGCATGGTTACCCCTAGGGTTTGTCTTGTTAGGGATTCTATGGATGACTCCCTCAGAGCGACGACCATGGGTTCGTTGAATCAGATTTGAGTTTAGAGCTTGGATCTGGTTTGAGGAAAGTCTTGAGGAGTCGTTGATCCTGCATTGTGTCGACGATGATCACTTGGAAGCCGTTTACCTGAAGAGTTGTCACGTAAATTTCCGAGGAGGAGATGATGAATTTGATATTTCTTTGATTTTAATTTCTGCATAGATCGCCCTTGCAGGTTTTCAATCTATCGAACATTGTCTTAATTTTTACCTTGACCGCCATTTCAGGTTTTCAATCCAGTGGACTCATTTTTCTTTTCTTTTATTTATTTTTTCAATTTTTTGGATGTTCACTTGCAATATTCTACCATTAGCATGCAAGTAATCAAAATAAGCATATGCATAAAGATTCAGTAAAAATGACAATTCATTGATGAACTTAACATGGGTATAAATGTTTCAAATGATTTGACTCCTGCCATTGATTAGCCCTCTTAGGTTTTCTAACCAATGTAGTTCTCTCGATGTCTCAAGTTTTGCTTAAGCTTCCCTTTTCGGGTTTTCAACTTAGCGGACGATTCTTTTTTGTTTTGAAAAGAAGTCCTAACTTTTGCTCAACTAACCAAGTGTGAATTAACAGGCTAAATACAAATTTATTTTTTGATAGTAATTGTGTTAGATTTGGTTGATTTGATAGATCGATCATTGTTCATGTCCACGACTTTGATTGTTGTCTCATTCAACGTTTCTGATCGATCTGTTGGTGTTCATGCTGCTTTGTTAGCTTGAGGTGTATTTTATAATGAGTCCTGATCATCGGCGTTTCCTTCAATGGTGCGATGATTGCCCTACAAATAGTAGTGAGCATTGTGAAGGAGTTGTTTATGTGTTCAACAATCTGACACCTTTTTATCTTTAGTATTATACCGGTTGTTTAACCCTTTAGGGGAGCTTCAATTTGCTTTGGTCATTTTGACTTTTGCATGATTGCCCCATGAATGGTGGTGAGCCACTTGATGGAGTTGTTGACGTGTTCAACGATCTGAATCCTTCTTTGTGACATTGAGTCGGTTGTTTGGTCTTAACTTGATTTGTTGACATTTTGGCCTTATTCTAGCTTCGATCATTTTGATATTTTTATGCTTGATTTGATTGATGTTCCGTGCTTGGTGATCCGTTCGTTAATCTTCCGTCTTTGTAGGATGAAGCAAATGCTATCACGCGTCGTCTAAGTACATGTCTCTCACTTTCTCTCAAGAGTTAAATCATTTGAATTTAATATAATTGTGGGGAATCCATTTATACCCAAATTAACTTCATGATATGATGTGTCATATATGCTAAAAACATTATGTATATACTTATGAAAATGCGTGATGTCATTGATAGGATATCAAGCAAGTAAACAAAGTTCAATTTATTAAAAACTAATTCAACAGCCTCGAGGGCAAAGTAGCTAAAAGCTAAATTATTACATAATCAAGCATGGGTTATTCTAGCACTCCTTAGATTCAAAATGCTCCATGGATTCAAAGTGCTCCATCTTGTCCGCCTTCTCAAACACTTCCTAATAGCTGGAGAAGATTTCTGACCTCAAATTGTTCCTGTATGATGGCAGTGCACCATCCAGAAGCTTGGTTATCATTTCCAGTAGACTTAAGCGAGCCTTAAGCCTGACTAGTGTGGTCATCCAACGCTCAAAGTAGGATTTGAAGCTCTCACCCTGCTCTTATAGCCTCTAGATGTTGCATCGTGGTTTCCATTTGAGAGTTAAAACCATAATGCTCCATCATAGCCTGAGCAAGGCTATTCCAATTAGTGGCTATGTCTAGCGGAAGGGGGCTGTGCCATTCATTGATTGGATGGCCCAAGGTGATGACAAAGAGCTTAGTCATCATCCATTCGTTGACCCTTAATGCCCTCATCACAGTTAGATAATGCATTAAGTGAGCGCGCGGGTTACCAGATCCCACATACTTTTCAAACTGTGGCATTGCGAAGTTCGGGGGTAAGCTATCTTCATCCCCTATTGTTGGTTGTGTAGGGTATGTGTTCCTTAGGTGGCCACCGTGAGTGGCCAAGAACTGTTACCATAGTTCCACCATTCCTAGTTGTTGGAGGATGGTGTTCCTTGTGCTTGGCTAAGAGCTATATTTCCCCTGGGGGAATGTCACAAAATGGGGCAGTTGAGGTGCTTGGAACTGTGAGGCGACGGGCATGCTCCAGTTATGAACAGGCTGTTGGATCAATCCTTGATAAATAGGCCCTAGTGTGAACATTGGTTGACTAGGGTGACTTCATCCTGCCCCAAAGTGGTAAGAGGCAGCAGGAGCTATGGGCACCATGTGTGAGGTGGGAGGTCCCCCTATCTCAGTCCGTCTAGTTGGATCGCCATTGTTAAGGGTGACCTCCGTGTTAGACACTGCAATCTGAGCCCTCCTGACGTACTGGCGAATGAGAGATACTAGCTGTTCATTATTTGCAAAGGCGTTCAAGGAAGTTGCAATCTCAGCGCTCATCAATGATTATTGAGAATTTTGTCCCGTAAAAACAAGGTGATCTTCCCTTTCACCTTCTTCTTGTGGATTTAGCCATAATTGCCATGCATTGAACTGAATCCGAGTCTGCACTAGAGTCCTCACTTGAGTCAGTGTATGGAACCCCCTCCAGGTTGACCACGATTCGGGAAACGCGGACCAAGCCATGAGCGGGCCTTTTCCAAGCTAAGATACACAAGCAGAGGATCAGATTATGCATGTAAGATTCATGATATGATTTATAATGTGGGAAATGTGTGAAATGATTAATGTTATGGCTACATTCACAAAGGGGTTAGCATGCCATGATGTGAAATAACATGTATGTCAATCCATTTGAAACAAACATGCTAGTCGTTAGATAAAAATGAAAACATGTGGAAATGAAAATCCAACATCTGGGGTTGGATTTGAGATTTGTACAATGTCTATGTGACATCGTAATATGAGTGGTGTAAGTGAGGTGACCAAGTTATTGTGTGGTAATAGGTTAATAGTTTGAGATTTCATATTATGACTGGGTCTCATGGAATAAGGAGGTCAAATTGATTTCGGATAAGTAGTGTGAGTACCCTAATGAAATGAAAGCAACTACCGTATATAGCTATCTAATGATTGATTGGGTTATTTTTCCCAATTAGAGCGGAGTTTCGGATGCCTATGTAGTCATCACTATTTGAGGGTATGTGGTGATATGTGAATTATTGCCTCATGTGGGCGAATGATTCGGGTATGAAGCATATGCCCGTGAAGATTTGGTAGGTAAGTAAGTTCGCTCCTTGTGGGCTTAGGTTAGGACATCAACTGAAATATCCTTTTTATGTGGGAAAAATGGTTTTGGGTAGGTATTTGGCTCTTTTGGGCTATGATGTGGAAGTCGAATGGACATTTCATAGGTAATGTGTGGGATGTGTTATTGCCCCTTGTGGGCTAAGTGTCGGATGTCAAGTAGACATCACGCAGATTGGGGTGAATGATGCTTCATGTATGTAAGTGGTTTCATGTTGTCCTAGGGTGACATGATCTCGAGTGTTAATTGATCCTAAGTATGATGATTATGAGAAGATGCTATGTTACATCATGAGCATGTGCATTTAAGTGTATGCACTAAAATTCATGGTTAGCATGACACTTTTACAATAATAAGTACGTGCAACGTCCAAACTTCCAACCATACAACTCCCACGCTTAGGTTTTTTTGCTAGTCTCTATCCTAAGTTTGGTTCATCTTAGTACCATGAAGATACTAAGGAGCGTACCTGCAAGAAAAATATAATGCATGGTCATTTATTGGGTAACGCCTTAGGAAAAATGCCTAAGGCTTATTTACATGAGGTTTGTAAATGGGTTATTGATGTAGAAGGTTCTTGTTACACTAAAATATACTCCAAGCCTCTCCACAAATGGGTTTGAGGGAGGTACATGCGATATGGCAACAAGTGCTCCACCCGCTCAAGTACTATCTTTTCTCGGGGAGGCAGATTAGTACAAGAGAGAGCTTCGCGGTAATAGGGGTACCTTAGACTTACGGGCTAATCCCTTCTATTGCAATGCAAATTATGAATATGTCATAATTAAGAGAATACGGAATAATGTGATTAATAATTTTCGACATTTATCCAAAATCTAAAATCTTTAAAAAAATAAGTTTTTAGAAAAATCCCCAACGAAGTCGCCACTGTGAGTGGATGACATGGAGCGGTGGGCCAAGAGCTCGCTGAGATGAGAGATGCGGTCCACCTGGGTGTTTTAAAAAGTGCACCGGGGCGGGGACCCGGGAAGAGGTTTGGATGAGAAGGTGAAAATATTTTTAGATCGGTTCAAACCCAAATCCGCTGTCTCTTAGTGTGGAGTCGCCACCTAGATTACCTCTTTCCAGGAATTAGAGTCCTGTGAGGCTTAATGTCCGGGGGACGGCACACTAAGACACAGAGATTCGGGGTTCGGGATAAGTTGCTTATTTCTTATGTGATCACATTATATTACATCTACAGAAAACTGCATTTTCTTAATTATGCATATTCGCACTTAGGTCATTTTTCGAGTTTATATGCATGATTCACATATAGACAAATAATAAATCCATCCACAAAACATTAAGTAAATGCGGAAAAGTAAAGATTACAAAAATTACAAAACCTTGGGGGATGCAACCGCCTGCCTAATCTATTAATTACAATTTCTGTAAAAATAATTGCAATACCCGAAAGAAAATAAAATCCTAGGCATGCATCTAACCTGCATCCACAAAGGTTAGCACAAGATATGACACATATGTTCGATTTGATTTTAGCGAGGCTCATGTGGCCTAATTAAAACATCGATGGTTTAAAGTTGTTATTTTAAATAAAAATGGTTCATTTTTGGACATATGTTGGTCAATTTTATTAGTGAAAATGACCGCATGGCAAAGTGTTAAGCCTGTTATCCGGGAATATGTTTTATTCCCTTCGTGGGGGTATTCTAACATGAAAATTAAAAGAAAAGTGAAAGATGAAGGAGAAGGTTACAACATTTACAATAATAAGGAATAAAAATAATCCATAGGTCCACAAATAAAATCAGAAAAAGATAAAGCAGAAGATGAGTACGGAATTAGTAGTTCTAGGAACTCAGAGGCTTACCCTTTCAGCTTGAATCCACTTCAGCTTATCCGTTCGATCCCCGGGAGCGTTCCTCGTTTGTTTTTGTAGTTATTGTGGTTTAGTGTGGAAAAATAAGAGTTTATTTATCTGAAAAGATAACCAGACTCTGGTTCTAAATTTGTTTTAGACCTGAGCATATCTGAGGATATTTAAAAGAAAAGTAGATGAAGAAATTTGATTAGAAGATGAAGAGTTTTGGAATCCAAACGTGTTTTAGATCCGAATTATTTAAGAAAGTTTGAAAGAAAATATTTTGTAGTTTTTTTCCCTTGAAAATCAGATTTTTCTCTGAAATTTCGAGTCCCCTTCAATCCAAAAAAAGACCCCCTATTTATAGGGGGGAATTTTTAAAATTTTCCCGGTAGGGAAAAGTCTAGTGAGCTCGCCAAACTTTTGGGCGAGTTGCTAGACTTTTGGGCGAGCTTGCCCAAAAGTTTGGCTTGGGCAGCATCGCCCAAATTTTGGGCGCCCAACCAGCTCGCCCAAAAATTGGGCGATGGGCAGCCTCGCCCAAATTTTGGGCCGGCAACTGTTGGCCCAAAATTTGGGCGGACGCGGTGTAGTTTACAATCGATTTTTTTTATAAAATAACTAAAAAAATAATTTAATATATTTCGGGTTTATTAATATTTATTTAGGTACTGAAAATTATTTTGTACCTTTGAATTTTCCCTTTGAGGCTTTTAAATATATATATATTTTTATGTATGGTCTTAAGGCTCAAAACATTATTTTTTTTACGAGGAGAGCTCCCATTTGAAGATCATCGGATGGTTGAAAATTGTGTGATTCAAGAATAAAAATCCCGAAAAGCCATCATCATTGAACGCATGAGCTGGTACAAAATCTCATGCTCACACTAAGGTTGCCATAGATTTGGCATTCATGGCTTTTCTTAACTTTCACGACGTAATCTGCGACCATAGTGGTCCAATAGTATCCTTGACGTTGAATCTTCTTAGCCAGAGCTAAGCCATTCATCTGTGGCCGGTAATCACCCGTGTGCATTCGTCTGATTATGAGTAGAGCCTCTTTCTCATTCAGGCAATGAAGTAATAATCCCTCTGGAGTGCGTCGGAATAGGTCATTATCAAGAAGTCGGAATTGCATGGCTAAGTGATGAAGAGAGGTGCGATTTGAGTCTGTTGCCTCGTCAAGATAAACCCCATCCTTGAAAAATCAGATAATGTCTAACTACGAGCAGCTGGAATCTGAATCTGCATCAACTGCCACTGCTCAGCAATAATAGGGCTCCGTGGCTAATTGTAGAATTAATGGTTTGATGGGTTGAGCCTGAGGTCCTTCCCACACGGAGGCTAGAGTGGCTAAGGAGTTTGCCATTTGATTATCTTCTTGTAACACATGACGGAAGACACATTTTTTGAACTTGGTAGAGGCTACCCAGTCTGGATCTAGATATAGACGAAGTGAATCTTCCTTGATCTCCCAATCACCGGTCATTTACCGAATCACCAAGGCTGAATCTCCGGTGACAGAGACTTCTTTGGCTCTTACATTGCTTAGTGCTTCTAAGCTGAATAGACAAGCTTCATACTCTGCCTCATTAATTGTGACAGGGAACTCCAAACGCTTAGATAACGGGGATGACTTTGTTCTGCGGTGTGATCAAAATTCTAAGCCCACCCCTTTACAATTCACGGCACCATCGAAGTACATGGTCTATTCCCTCTTGACCTCTTCTACCAAGGATAATTATTCATCCGGGAAATCCAAGTTTTCCACATAATCAGAGTCCATCGCTTGATTGGTTAAGAATTCGACAATCGCTCATCCTTTGATGACCTTCCTTGTGATGTACTCCATGTCGAATTCAGAGAGAAGCAATAACCATCAGGAAAGTTTGCCTACCAATGTGGGAGACCGGCACAAGTATTTCATGGGGTCTACCTAAGCCACTGCCTGCACTCGATATGATTGGAGTAGTGGCGTAGTTTCTTGGTCAACCATACCATTGCAGCGCAAATCTTCTCTACCAAAGTGTAGCGGGTCTCACACTCTAGCAATTTCTTGCTTAAGTAATATACCGCATGCTCCTTCTTGTCATTATGTTCTTGCACTAGCATTTCCCCTAAGGAGGATTCTTCAATGGCTAAGTAAAGAATGAGAGGGTGTCCAGGAATGGGAGGTTGTAGGACAGCTGGTTTGATTAAGTATTGTTTTATTCTTTCGAACGTAATCTGGCATTGATCATTCCACACCACCGGTTGCTATTTCCATAGTAACTTAAAGATTGGCTCACAAATGGTAGTTAAGCGAGCAATGAACTTACTGACATACTACAAGGATCCCAAGAATGCTCGTACTTCTTTCTCCGTCTTTGGTACAGGCATTTCCCTGATGGCTTGACTCTTGTTTGGGTCCATTTCTATACCCCTTTGACTCACGATATGCCTCAGTAGCTTTCCTAAGGTGACCCCAAATACGCACTTTTTCAGGTTCAAACGTAAGTTATACTTCTCGATTCGGGTAAGGAACCTATCGAGGACCACTAGATGCTATTCCCGAGTGAGGGATTTAACTAGCATATTATCCATGTATGCTTCTACATCCTTGTGGATTAAGTCGTGTAGCAGGGTTGTCACGGCTTCTTTGATAGGTTGCCCCAGCATTTTTCAATCCAAAGGGCATGACCTTGTAGTAGTAAACCCCCCATTCGGTGATGAAGGCGGTTTTGATCTTATCCTCGATAGCCATGAAGATCTGATTATACCTTGAGAAGCCATCCATGAATGAGTATATAGCGGCCCAAGCAGAGCTGTCGACGAGGACGTTGATATGAGGAAGAGGGAAGTCGTCATTTGGTGAGGCTTTATTCAAATCCCTGAAATCCACACAGACTTGGACCTTGCCATCCTTCTTTGCAACTGGCACAATGTTGGAAAGCTAGGTAGGGTACTCTACCACTTCCAAGAACTTGGCCTCTATCTACTTGGCTACTTCCACTTTCACCTTCTCAGCCCATTAGGGTCGCAATCTTCGTAACTTTTGTTTGATAGGTTTGACCCCATGGATCAGTCAGAATTCTATGCTCGGTGATCTCCCTATCCACCCCTGGCATGTCTTCGTAAGACCAAGCAAATGCTACCACTTATTTTCTAAGTATGTTTGTTATCTTATATTCCTCTTTAAGAGTTAGGTCACTCGAAATCATCACCATTTTAGGTGATTCATCCGTACTTAAATTTATTTCATGAAATGATGTATCAGTTGTGTTAAAGACATTATGTGAATGATCCTGAAAATGCATACTGCCATGTGGCGAAACATCACATAAGTAAGAAAATTCTCGATCTTTTGATTGATATGCCTCGTAGTCAGCATTATTAACATAAAAATGTTTGAAATATTTAAAAATTCCATTGCCAACATCATTTTCCTCCACATGCGGAGGGTCTTCATTTATCTTAGGAGGTGGCTCCTCGAGGGCGGACTTAGCAGGTACTGCCTTCTTTTCCATGGTGGAAAATTTTTGTGGTGACCTCTACGGTTGCAGCTAGTTGTTCATCTTGCTTCTTCGTTAGGATTGTGAGGGCTTTAGTGATGGCTGTGATGGCGTCCTGGACTTCATCTTCCATGGGTTCAGATTCAAGTTCGTCTTCTACAAACATTTTAGCCTTTCCCTTATTCTAGGTAGCTGCAACTACCTCTTTTGGAGTCCTAACCTGTGCTCCTTCTTCCATGTCAACCTCTTCATGGTGATTGACCTCTTCTAAGCCATCTATAGACTCAATAATTGGATCCAACACATACTCTTTTGAGAAATCAAAAATGTCTCCTAAGATTTCAAACCCTGGTGCATATTCTCCTCGTACCAGTACTAGTTTACTCTCCCCCAGGTATTGCCGCTCCCCTTCAATGGTGCACACGCTGACCATATTACAGAAGGATGGTCTTTTGTGCTTGTAAATTTTGTGCTTAGGGGTGAATCTCAATCCAGCTTTGGGAGTCAAGAAAAAAGGATCAATGGCTTCTGCCACTCCTTGGTGGTACTTTTCGAGTCCTTTCCCAAGAACGAATCCTTATTTCTTCATAATTTTCTTTAGACCCATCAAGAAATAATGGTACCCCATGGGAATCTTCTTTTTCTTCTTCTCTTCTTCGTGACTAATCATTGCCACCCTTGATCCTTCCGTCCATTGTTTGGAAAAAGCTGCTACCGCCATTACGGATTTCTTATCTGCCTCTATAGTGATTGGTTTCCCTTGATAAATCAGTTTTATCTTCTGGTGGAGCATAGAGGGGACAACATTAAGAGCATGGATCCAAGGCCTTCCTAAGAGCAGGGAGTAAGATGCTGGTATGTTCAGCACCGTGAACTTTACTTCAGACTTCACTCCATTTACTATCACAGCTGTGGTGAATGTTCCTACCACTTCGAGGCTTGGAATCATCATAGGCTCTGATAACCATATTCGACCTTTCTAACATGCCTCCATTAAGACCCATGTATGGCAGCACCTTCAGCGGGCATAGATTCAGAGCCGACCCATCGTTTACCATGATACAAGGGATGGACCTGTCGAAAATATTAACCTTGATGAATAGGGCCTTATTATGATTTTGCTGCTCCAGCGATAGGTCCAACCAATCGAATGTGATGGCTGTATTTTTCTTCAAGGGTATTCCCTCTCCTATCGCTGAGCACATTTCAATTACCAAAGTAGTTGGTGTTACCTTCATCTCCATCAACTTTTGTACTAATCCTTGGCGATGTGCCTCAGAAAAGTATAATAGTTGCTATATGCTGTACTTGGACTACGTGCTCTTGAGCTGGTTAACCAAGGAGTCAACTTCCAGCTCATCTTCGTTAACCACAGGAGGAAGGGGTGGCTCTGTATTATCCCTTGTAATTTTTTCGATAGAAGAATTGCCTAGCTGAATCTGATCATTTCTAAAAACTCGTCTACCATGGGTCACTCTCAAGACTCCATTTTCTATCACCCTTGTTTCGACGGGTGTCTACCATGGGTACTATGGCTCCTCTCACCTTCTTTTCACATTCTTCAATTGGTAAGAGCCCAGCAGTTTGGTTGGGTCCTTACCGTACAATATCTCCTCTCCTTCGATAGGATGGGAGCCATTCTTATCCCCTCGCCTTTAGGACTTCAATACATATTTATCAAGGTTGATAGGCTTGGCCTGTACCTTCCTCACTTCTAGCTCTTCTACCTCTTCTTTCCCTTCGTCTGCAACGTACACAGACTCGAACAGGTCATAATCCTCTATTGTGCACTCGGTAGATATTGGGACCTATCCCATTGGATTTGCCCTAGAGGCACATTGGGCAAACATATTCATGACCTAGCTTAAAGGTATCCTGGTTCCTACTACGAGGACTTCGTCTACTTCCTCATGGGTTATTTGATCCAACGTGCGGCCTCTTCGAAGTAACTCTTCAAGAGTCACGAAGAGATAAGTAGTGAAATAATTCCAGTATTCAGGACCGACCCCTTCGATCATCAACCTTACTAGGATTGCTTCTGAGGGTTTCTTCTTGATTACCACTTGTGTTGCCATCCACCGACAAGCGTATTCCCAAAAAGGTTCATACTCCTCTTACTGACATACCAAGAGTTCTCTGAGTTCTGCGGTTGCTTCTGTCCGTGTACGAAGTCTCTTTTGAAGGCCCTAGATATGCTTTTCTAATCTTTTTTAACCACCTCTGGCTGGTTCATATACCAGTCACTGGATGCACCTGTTAACAAACAAGGGAAGAAGATGGTTAAATTTTCATCAAAAAGTCCCTAAGCCCGCATAATGGTCTCAAACTTCATCAAGTGAAAGGATGGCATGTAACTATCTACGAAGATCGGTATCCCACACAAATTGGCCTGGGAGCATGACCATGTAATCATTCTGGGGATTCCCAGAACCCTTTGCCCCTCTTCTAGTCAGGCCGTGGTTTGGCCAGAGCTGCTATTGGAACCGATTATGAATTCCCCCAAGTCTTCTCTTTCACACTTGATGGCTACTTTTCCTTCCTTAAGGGCCAGCCCTCCTTTAGCTTCTACCAGCATCTCTTTTCTGTCGATGGAATTTGTGGGAGTTCCAAGAACGATCTCATTTTCAGTCGCACTTTCTGCGACTAGTGTCCTGTCAGGATTGGCTTTAGCAATCATTCTGAATACTCATTCTGATGCCATGCCCGATCCTACCATGTTGACCTACTGTCCTAATTTCTTGAAATACCTGTCTAATCTTGCGGCCATGTTGATCAGACCTTCAAAAGTTTGGAACTCCATTGGGCCGAGACGTTATCTATATGAGTTTCTGGCCCCATTGATGAACATTTGTGCCAAGATACGCTCTTCTGCTCTATACGGTATCCGAACTTGAATACTCATCCAACGCCGGGTGTACTTTTGGAAGGACTCGTAATCATTCTAGACATAAGCCATCAAATCACTCAAAGTGGGTTTGGGCTTCTACATATGTAAGAAGTCCTTTATGAATGCTTAGGATATGAGTTTCCAGTCACGCCTCAATATTGCTGATTGATTCCCATACCATTCTCCCACAGCCTCCGATAAAGAGCATGGGAACAACTTGGCTGATTCAGAGTCAGGGAGCCCTTGTACCCTTAGAAAAGTCTCAAATTTAAGAATGTGAAAGGTGGGTGAATCCCTTTCATCATACACAGGCATTCCACAGAGGCTATATCCAAGACCTGAAGAAGTCCCTGAGGTATGGAAACCGGTGCTGGTACTTCCCTCATCTTGACTTGGTTGTGCTGGACCTTTCCCTCGGTTTGATTGGGATATCATATCAAATACATGGTCGGATGGCATGCCTGACCCTACCATCATAACTTCTGATAGTAAGCTTCGGAACTCCGCATCTATCTTCAATGCCACCTTTATAAGTTCCCCGAGGTCTACGTATTCTTGCGAGTTGAGATGATGGTGAAATTTGGAGCACGCTCCGCTAATCAGCATCCCCATTAGTACAACTTCGTCTGGTTTCTCGTTGATGGTTACTTGGAGGGACATCCACTGAGAGCTATACTCTTTAAAGGTCTCATCCTCATCTTTGATACAAGCCACTAAATCTATCATGTCAGCTTTAGGCTTCTCCATGTATAAGAAATCCTGCTTGAAAGCATGGGAGATCTGCTGCCAATTACTCCGGTTGAGGAGAGGCTGAGTCATGTACCTCTCTCCTGCTATTCCTGATAATAAACATGGGAACAAGGTGGCTAGCATATCGTCCAAGAGACCTTGTGCTTTCATAAGGATCTCGTATTTGAAGACATGGAAACTCGGGGCATCCAGGTAGTCATATATGGACATCCCGCACAACCTGAACCTCGAGTAGTGATAACTTTCAATCGGTCTCATCCCTGATTCCGGGTTCATGTTCATATGCCGGGATCAATCCCTAATCCAATCATCATCACAGATTCCTCTACCACTTTCCCCAAGTATTTCCAGGTGGCCTCTCCTTCCATTCCTGAGTTTATCATCCCCACCTTATCTTCAAAATGTTATCATACTAGGCTTCAATGCGGGTTTTTTTTATCACCCAATCCTTTATCAACTTTCGGATAGCCCTCAAGAGGTTCTTGTAGTTGTTGGTCTTGTGGCCAGCCACTATGTGGTAATGGCGGAAGTTGTTCTTCTCTTCTTGTTTGGGGGGAGCCCAGGTCTTCACACCCTCCAGCTTTTTCAATTCCCGTAGCTTGGTGAAAAGGAACCCCAAGTTAGCGGAGTAGGGAGATATACCATGATATTCTTCCTTCGGTAGGCGCACGGATGCCACCGTTTCTCTCTGCATTACCTGCACCGTCGCCTGCTTCCCCTTTGGCTAGCAGGATGCCGATGAGGTCCTTACATCAGTCTTCTTATACCAGGGCCTACCGACTGGTAGAGCTGCCGTTGCGTTCATGGCCTCACTTCTTTCTAGCTTCTCTGCTTTCTCGAACACATCATTGTAGGATGAGAAAGTGTCCATCCCCAGGGGGTTTCTATATGCCGGTAAAGCGAAATCTAAGAGCTTCACTATCATTTCAGATAAGCTGAGATGGTCTTTCAACAATACTTGGTCTTCATCCACCGACCATAGTAAGGCTTTAATAATTCCCTGGGCATTTGTTTGATGGCTTCCAGATTTTGCATTGTAATCTTCATCTGAGAATTGAAACCATATTGCTCCACCAATTCCCTTGACAAGCGGTTCCAGTCACTTGAAACTTCCGATGGCAAGTTGTTGAACCATTCGTTAACTAGTTCGCCCAGAGTGACAATGAACAACTTGGCTAACATTTTATCTAAAATTCTCCTCGCCCTCATCACCGTCTAGTAATTTTCCAGATGGGATCTAGGGTCTCCCTCTCTCTGGTACTTCACTAATTTTGGCATGACAAAGTTGTTAGGAAGCTAATCTTCTTCGTGGACTACTGGAAATGTTGGATAATGGATGGGAGGATGACCTACTGATGAGCGTGAGCGGCTAAGAACTGTTGCCAAAGCTCAATTATGTTCGATCCCTGGCTCTGAGGCATCGTATTCTCGCCATAATAGGGAAATCCTGACTGATGAGTGAAGGTTGCTGGTAGCGGGCAAGGTTGGCCATGAGTAAATGCCATACCTCTAGAGCCAATGGCAAAGGTCGGTGCGCCTACCGAGTAGGGGACTGACTGGTATTGGTATGCCTGGGGACTTATCTCAACTTTGAATAGGGTAGGAGTAGTAGTGCCATGCTGTCTTGCTTATTGGGAGTTGAAGCTGGGATGAGCGAAATTGAGGGATGGCCCGTTGACTGACACCATTGGATGTGGGGTTGGTGCGCTAACAATCTGTTAGCTAGATCCGAAAAAATGTTGTGGCCAGGTTATCCTGGTTGGCATGGACTGGTTGCCTCTGAAGCTCTACCCTACTTGAAATTATCCAAACTATGATGGGCTATTTCCAATGCCGAACTGGAACATGTTACTTTGAGGACTGTTACTGGGAAAAGAAAATGGCCTCCTAGCCCTAGGACCACTATTGGTTGGTGGCTGAATGTTCCCCATGTTTCCAGAATTTGATAGTCGATCCGAATTATGGTCCTCTATTTGCCTTAGATGGGCATGGTGCTAAATTATTCACTATCGATGAAGGCTTCCAGTGCATTTATGATTTCCCCTCTAATGTTCTGTTACGGGCTTCGAGTCTGGGCGAAAGGCCCCTAATGAGTGAAATGGCTCTTGATCGCGTTATCTTCTCAAGAATTGGTCATGTTGAAGAACTAGTCCTTGCTTAAATTGAAGCTTTGTCCTGAACCTGAATCTTCGCTAGAGTCTGTGTATGGCACACCCTCTGAAATGCTTCCTTGCCTAGCCACTGCGGGAATGATTCTAATAAGGCGACGTTTAGTCCTTCTCCAAACCCTTGCTGAAGTACACAAAATGGTTATCAGATCATCCATGGTAGATGTATGAGCAATGATCATGTATGTTATGGGGGTGATTGTGAGGTAATCGTAGTTGGTGAATTCCAATTCTTGGGGTAAAAAGGGGTGACAATTTGACATTTAGGCCTTGTTACATGATAAAAAGCCCATAGCATTGGAGTTTTTTTTCTATATTATCCATGTGGTAACAGGTTTGGGTCAATTGGACAACCTTGAATTTGGGTAAACAGTGTGTTATACCATTCTTCATACAGTTTCTAGGGGTGATGATTATGCTTCCCCATTTGGGCAGGTTTTAGATGTCTTTTGGGACATTTCTTATGCTATGGTCTTAATCCTAGGTGACATTGTCTCATCGCGTCTTCTAATTCTAGATTTGAATTTGGGTAAAGTAGTGTGTTGTACCCCCTGGCTCTTGTTCTATCAAGAGGTCTGAGTATGAATAAGTGCTACCATAATTATGGGTGACTCTAATCTTTGGTGATGTAACTTTACTGCATCTTTCTAAGTCGAAGTTCGAATTCTGGTAAAACGGTGTGTTATACCCTATGACTTGGAAGTTCATTTTTTCAAGAGTTTGGAATAAGCACTTTCGTAATCATGGGTGATCCTAATCTTAGGTGATGCTATCTTGTCGAGTCTCTCTATGTCTGAATTTGGGTAAAACGGTGTGTTATACCCTATGTCTTGGAACTTCATCATTTCAAGAGTTTTGGGTGCGGAATAAGTCCTTCCATAATCATGGGTAATCCTAATCTTAGGTGACGTTGTCCTTTCACTTCCCTCTAAATCTAGGTCTTAATTTGGGTAAAATGGTGTATTATACCCTATGGCTTGGAAGTTCATTTTTCTAAGAGTTTGAGTGTAGAATAAGTACTTCCATAATCAGGGGTGATCCTAATCTTAGGTAACGTTGTCTTTTCACGTCTCTCTAAATCTAGGTTTGAATTCAGGTAAAAAGGTGTGTTATACCCTATGTCTTGGAACTTCATTATTTCAAGAGTTTTGGGTGCGTAATAAGACCTTCCATAATCATGGGTAATCCTAATCTTAGATGACGTTGTCCTTTCATGTCCCTCTAAATCTAGGTCTGAATTTGGGTAAAATATTGTGTTATATTCTATGGCTTGGAAGTTCATTTTTTCTAAGAGTTTAAGTGTGGAATAAGTACTTCCATAATCATGGGGGATCCTAGTCTTAGGTGACGCTATTTCGTCACGTCCCTCTAAATCTAGGTTTGAATTTGGGTAAAATGGTGTGTTTTACCCTATGTCTTGGAAGTTCATTTTTCCAAGAGTTTGGAATAAGCCATTCCATAATCATGGGGGATCCTAGTCTTAGGTGACACTATTTTGTCACATCTCTCTGATTTAGGTAGGTGGGACTAGGGTAATGATGTCTGTGTATTATTTGTGTCTGCACAGCGATCGTGGTTAGCGTGATGCCATAAAAGGGGTGCTTGTTTAAATGTGTGATGTGGATATGTACACATAACATATTGTACACAACATATCTCATCCGACCTTATATCTCCTTCGTATAAAAGGGGTAGGCTCCTAGTTCTAGGTTTGGTTCATCTTAATATCGCAAGGATATTAAGGTTCGTTCCTGCATAAAAACAAATGCATTTTGTTTTGGTAAACCTAGTAGAAGTGTCTACAGCTCCTTATATGAGTTCGGTTAGCAGGTTGTTGATGTAAAAGGTTCTTGTTACGCTGAGATACACTTTCTCTCTTTCTCCCGAATGGATTTTAGAGGGTCTATGCGGTATGGCAACAAGTGATCCACTCACTAAGTACCTTTGGTCGCCAAGGGTTTACAAATGGTACTTTCGCAAGTTTCTCGGTAAAACAGGGCACCCTAACCTTAATTGCTAATCCATCTAATGCATATGCTTTGTGGAATACTAAAATTTTGGAAATGGTTTGACTTAAATAACAACTTTTCACCAACTCATCAAAAGGTCTTCGAAAAAGAAAGAAGAAATCCCCAGCAGAGTCGCCACTGTGAGTGGACGAAGTTCCACCTGCTCGCGGTGCCGGCCCCGTGAGATGGGGCGTGGGGTTTTTGAAAAGTTTGTTGTTTTGTTATGGAATGGATTCAAAAGACTTGAGGCCTAAACCTCTAGTTTAAGTTATACAGAGTCGCCACCCGGATCAGCTCTTCCAGGAAATTTGGTACAACCTAAATCCGTTAAGCCTAAACGATAATATAGTATAGAGATTGGGTCTGGATGAGTTTCCTTTCTTTCGTCGTTATTTAAGTCATTAGGCAATTGGCTACCATTTTCCAATATTATGATATCCCATTCTAAATTTTTTTCGAGTTATATTTAGCATGCATACGGAAAGCAATAAATAAGTGCAGAAAGTAAACACGTAACAAAGTAAATGCGCCTAGTCTAGGGAGGATTATCTACATATTTTGGGGATGGGGAATACAAAATTGCTTAAATACAAGAGATTTGGGGGAATGAATACATCAATATCCTATTATACAACCGATCTAACAAATAAATAATTTTTATTAAAAAAATGCAATACCTGAAGGACAATAAAATCCTAGGCATACATCTAACCTATTCTACCTGCATCCACAAAGGTTAGTATGAAATATTTTCACAACACAAATACGTGTTAGTGCACCAAAGTGTGGTTTAGTTAAATAAAAAGTGTTGACAAAGGCTCGTTGTTTTCGTTATAAAAATGATTCATTTTTATACATATATGTTACTCATTTTATTAATGAACAGCATTTGAATTTTGTGGGTCGGATAACTTGGAACGGGGATCCTTTCGTGGAGGTTTCCTAAATTAAACTTAATTATTTACAAATAAATGGAAGTAATAAATAATTCTAGACCCCTGAACATAATCATTATTTTTTGTATATATTCCGAGGAAATTCAAATACGGTAATAATTTTAGCTCGGTTAAGAGGAAACCGGTATTCAAATTTTCTCTCAGAATATATCCAAAAGATTAATATAAAATTTTTATATTAATCATGATATATTCATGTAAACAAATTATTTTTATTAACTAACCATAATTAATGCATAATATATAAACTTGTATTTTTGAGGAAATAAGAGGCAACGTCAACGTCGACGTCGACGTTGCAATGTCGGTGTCAGCGTTGCAACATCGATGTCGATGTTGGTGATGTCGTTGGTAATGTAGGTACCAATGTTGGTAATGTCAGTACCGATATCGCTGGTCCAGACCTGCAGAAAACACAAAAAAAATAGCGGAAACAGCAAAAGAAAAATCCAAAACTTCAAACGATCATAACTTTTGCTATACTTAACCGATTTAGATGATCCTTATCATTCCGGAAAGCTAAAGATACGTAGAATATGTTTATGTAAACAAAATACTAAAATAGATTTGAAGTCATCTCACAATTCCCGAAAAATAGATTAGTGTGTAAAAACTGAAATAACCGAAAAGAAAATAAAACTTCAAAGAGAAAAGCATATAAATGTAAGAACAAACTCTAGGAACTCAGAGGCTTACCCCGTAGTTCCTCCGAGAAACCCTCCTCATTTCTTTGGTTGGTTGACAAGGTAGTTTGGCTTGGGAAAACCGAGTAATGGGGGAAGTGTTGCTCCACAAACTTAAAGTGAAATGATTTTTGTGTAGTTAGGGATTCTGTTATTGGTTTCTTTACTAAGTTTTATTGATTCAAGACTTAACAGATGTGATGGAAAGTATCTTAGTCATCCATATGAACTAAAGACATGAAAATGCAAATTTCTCTTTGTTTTTGTGAAATGAATTCTTTTTTCTAAAAATATACAGATATTCTCTCTTTTGTATGGTGTTCTTCCTCCTTTAAAATGTAGAATGTGAGCCTCCTTTTATAGTGAGCTCCCTTCAATCCAAGTCAAAAATCCTAAACTTAGTCTTTCTAACATTTTCCCTATTTTCTTCTCCACTAATGTCACTTCTAACATTATGGAGTGACTTTTCCAGCCACCTTAATAGTATGGAAGGTGACTAGTGTCAATTAGTGGGGTTATGCCAATATTTTCTGGAATTCTACAATCATTTTGCTGCTATTGTCAACGCGATATTGGTATCGATGTCACAAAATGACATCGGTACCGATATTAATGACATTTGTACCAATGTTGGATTTTTAGTCTGACTTTGGTTCAAATTGGACTTGATTACTGATGAGGTGGCCTAAAAAAATATCTAAGGTTTGTAAGAAATGAGGAATGCTACTCCCAAGGACCTCCGAGACCTTGTCAAAGTGGAAGACTTACAAAGGAAAATAAATTATAGTTTCATCATCGAACTCGTGAGTGAGGATTAGAATCCCGTACGCACAGTTACTTTTAAGATTTTCAAAAATATTCGACAATTTCAGTTTTCATATGCATGCTGAGTGTGCGTGCTGAATGCAATATAAAAATGTATAAACTGCTCAGCTTTGCTAGCACAATTTATCTTCAATCTTTAGCTGAGTAAAGATACTCAGTACAGATCAGATAACAAGTAAATAAATAATTGAGAGAGAATGTGATGCATGAGTTGATCAGTGCTAAAGCTAAGGCTTAAAGATAGAACGTCAACACCTAAGATTTATCCTGGTTTGTCCACTAGCCTACCTCCAGTCCCTGAATACCATCTCCAAGCTTTATTCCACTATTGATTCATTCCTTCAATAGGCAGAGAAGCCTTTACAACGAGTAGACAAGATTACAGAAAGTACCCTCCTTTCTTACTACCGCTCAACTTAGTTTGGGTACCCTTCCCAAACTAACACACAGATTAAAATAGAAATGTGAACTGGATTCAACTTATAGAGTTGTTGAATCCTTACAATGTTAATCTAAGTAAATCTCTCTATTATAAACAGATATGAACTTTGATGTTTGCTGATTGCTTGCGATGGAATTTCTTTGAAAGCTTTAGAATATTACATAGCATTTTAGCTCTTAAGAAATTCGAGATAATTCACCAAGTTTGAACGTCTACTCCAATCTTCTATTTATACTGTGAAGCTCTGCGAAGTAGCCGTTGCAAACTTTACGAGGTCGTTGATCTTCAATTTCTCATCTCTTCAAATCTTTCGAGTCTTCCCGTTGGAGATAGATTTCATGACGTTTAGAGATAGAAATTTGAACGTTGAGGCAGGATAAAATTCCGTTGGCAATTTCTCATTTGTCTTCAAGTAATCCGATTCTACGAGATGAGCGTGAGAATGCAACGTGGAGTCTTCCAATTGGTTGACCTTGCTGACGTTGACAGTGTCGTGCGGAGACACTTAAGACATAGCTCATGACAGAGAATTCCCTTTACTTGGATTGTAGTGAGGAATCCCCGAACATTCCATACTAACACTTTTTGCATTATGAGGACCACTAGAATCTTCATCAATTTCAGCGCTTTTTCTCCTAAAAAGCAACTAAGGAATATTCCGTTCCTTCACAAATGATGTTAGTAGCACATGTGTCATAAAGTCTCTACGTGCCAAAGAAAGTGCTTTTAATTAATTAACGAAAAGCAGGACTCAGCATGAGCTGAGTGAAATAACTCTAAACTACTTGGTACTTAGCACAGACTCAGCTTTTCCTATACTAAGCCATAACTTAATTAATTACAAAGCAAAACTGAGTTGTTTTCCCTTAAACAAACTCAAGTAAGTTTTATTAATTAAGAGTCTACTTAGTACTAAATTAATTTCACTAGCCTAGATAGTTTGCTATTTCCAAAACTATTAAGTATTGTGAGGTACGATTAAATTGGGTTCTACACTTTTGGCAGTGGGCTCATCATCAAGGATCTCCACAGCCTCGGTAGCCTCCCTTTCCATTGTAATGTGGTAAGGCAACCATTTAGAGCTAATCTTCTTACAGAATTGAATCTGTGAAAGGTCTTTGAAATTTAGTGGGGTAGAGAAAAATACATGAGTAAGGCCTACAATAGAGGAATTGCTGAACATCTTCTTAGCGATCTTTATGACATAAGATCCAATCATGATCTTTTTGTTTGGCTTGCTTGGTAAAGAGGCAGCATACTTGGCAAAGAAACTGCCAACGTTTAGGCAATGACCTTTCTCCATGTAGTAGATAGCAAACAGATCATCATTTGGGACCCTAGGGGGCTCTCCCTTCCAAAAAGTGAGCCTTATTGAAACTTCTGGTCAATCTTATGGTTATAGTCTTTCAACAACGTTGCACTATCATTGATATACTCCTCCTCTCTAGTGAGTTCTTTCCAAAACCCGATAGCATCAAAATCAGCAAGGATTTCCTTGTAAGAGTTCTCGTACTCCTTCGAAACTAAAGTAATCACATCCATAGCTCCAAGGTACAAGTTCAAATCATTCAAAGAACATCACTTGTTGAACCTGAATAAACAAAAACCATATTTTGTTTGGGTTGTCAACGACTTTAATCTCTGTATTAATAGAAAATGTGCTCAAGAACTCTAGAGTAAGGACACTTATTAGATTTTAATGGGCTTTCTTTTTATTAAGAGAGCTCATTGTTTTTAGCAAACAAGTCCAAGCCTATTGCCTTTAGAAAGTTGCGGAAGCCTTCTTCCAGCCCCAAAGTCCTCAAGGCCTCCCATCCAATCGCTTTAGAGGCCATGAAGTCCTGAGTACTTAAGAGATTGTACTTTTCCTTTTAAGTTTCATCTGAAAACTTAGACATTCACTTGAGAGTGAGTTCCCAATCGATGGAACTTCGTTCAACAGAGGGGGTTGTTGAAGAAGAGGGTGTGGGTTGCTTGGCCGGAGTTCTTGCTGGTTTCTCGGATGAAACTTTGTAACTAGTATTAACCATGGTTGAAAGTTTGAAGTGAGAAGAAAATTTGAAAGGAATTTGAAAAGGGGTGAGAACACGGTGAAGAAGAGAAAAGGAGAGGAAAGAAGTTGAAAAATTTTGAAAAGTGAGATGAGAGAAGAAATTTTGAAATCTAAATGAAAAGTGATTTTGATTAAGTGAAAGTTAGTGGGTGTGAGTTGTAAAAGTAATGTATATGTGTCCCTCATGTATGGATGGTGAATTTTGAAAAGTTAAATTTTGAAAAAGATATACTTTAGTTGATTAGGCTAAAAAATAGGACAAGATGAGGATGAAAAACTAAATTGAGAAAACATGGTTATTTTCTAATTGAAAATGCCGAAATTGTAGTGAAATAGTTAGTGAAAATATTTTAATTAATTTGTCATTAAAAATTGAAACTATATTAATGCTTTCTTTAAGAAACATTACTTTAGCTAAAATGGGAAAATTAAATTAGATTTAATTAGGAAAATTATATGCATATGGAAAGAAATACAACATGGTTATGATATGTAAAAATATAAACTCAATCCCCTTAATCAAGGAGTTCAAAAATGTTAATTTAGACTAATTAGTATAAAAGCACCATTTTGACCAAAATTAGTAATGCATGTGTTTAATATTTACTTAATTAGTGAATGAAAAAGAGTAAATCAGTGCTAAGATGGGCAAAAGTGACCTTAATTTAGAGGAAAGAGAAGAGTGCATGCATGTGAAGTTTTAATTAATAAACAAAGAAAAATTAAAATTGGAAAAGAAAAGAAGTTGAAAAGAGAAAGTGGAGTACAATGATAAGCTATCTCTAAGCTTACATCACCCTCACCTAAAGTCATCATTGCTTGCATGCATGACTCATCTTTCAAGTGCATTGAGAAAGTGACACATGTATGATTATGTGTAAAAGAATTATTTTTCTCCTCATTTTACTTTTTATAAAATTATTCCAACATAAAATAATTTTCTCCCCTATTTGACGTTAACCACAATTTGCAAGAAAGAGTTAAGATTTAAAATATATAAGGCCACTACTTTTTAAATTAAGAAAACTAAATAAAAAAAGAAAACTTAACTAGAAAGAAACTTATTAAAAATAGCCAAAATAAATCAACCAATTGTTCCAAAAGATATTAAGTATGATGAGCAACAACAAGTTGGATTTGAGACTCTTGTGTTGCTTCCCCATACTTACTCCATTTATACACCTACAAAATCAAAATTAAATAATTAAACATAATTAAATAGAAATAAGCACATAAAATAATTTGAAAAATATTCACAATGGTAGAAAAATGAGCTTGGGCTCATCAAAATTCTTCAATCCATGTTTGAAGATGACACCCATCTTTCAAGGTTGCCTAAGTTAGAAGAAGTGACTGTCTGCAACAACCTTGTTCATCTCGTTGGACAAGTAAGGTTTCAAACGTTGACCGTTTACTTAGAATGTTTGTCGAAGAATGTTGGAAAATTCTATGGCCCCATGCAAATATACTTTTGTAACTATGTAAGGGCTTGTCCATCGTAATTTAAGCTTGCCAGAAAATAATCGCAACCTTGAATTAAACAATAAAACTTGCTGCCCTAGCTTGAAGTCTTTCTCATGGATACTTTTGTTATGCTGTTTCTTCACTTTCTCCTTGTACCCTATGGTATTCTCATAGCTAAAGAGCCTGAAATCTTCCAATTGGTTCAGCTGCAACCTTCTCTATTCACCTGTTCTTTGGCATTCATTACATTCTGAAACAAACATGTGGCAATCTTTAAAGATTGTTGGTCAATAAAAACAAATTCAAGGACTTTGGAGGCTGTTCGGGTTGCTCCAAAATGACCTCCAGCATCCTTATTGTGACACATGGTCAAGATTGCTGGAATTTCTTCTTCAAGAACACATCTCCTTGTGATTTAATCTGTACAAAGCTTAAAAAGAAATGGTTCCTCCCAAAAATAATACTTTCTGTTAGCGAAGAATTTTTTTCTTTGATGAAGAGATAAATGCATAGGTTTAAGATTAGTAACAAGGTAATTAGCATAATCAATAAACTAAGGGAGTGATCTTACAACGAGTAATTACTTATTCGGGAAGGTTTCTGCAATCTCAGGCTTCTCAACAAGGTTTCTAGGAATTCTAGATAAGTGATATGCTGCAACGTTCTGAAAGCCCTTCTTATCTTGAATTTCCAGGTTAAATTCTTGAAGTAGCAGCAACCATCTGATCAGCATTCGTTTGGCATCTTTCTTTGGTAGCAAGTGTCTCAAGGTTGCATGGCAGTAAAAATAATAACTTTTGACAAAACTAAATAAGACCAGAATTTATCAAATGCATAAACAACAACAAGCAACTCTTTCTCAATCACGATGTAGTTCTGTTGGGTCTCCATCAATGTTTTGCTTGCATAATAGATTGGCCGGAAATGTTTGTCAATCCTTTGACCAAGTACAGCTCCAATGCAAGTGTCACTTGAATCACACATAAGCTCAAAAGGTTGATCCCATCTAGGAACAATGAGGATATGAGCTTTAACAAGCTGATTTTTGAGTTCATGAAAGGCTTTACGACAACCTTCATCAAATTTTAATTCAATATCTTTGTGGAGGAGGGCTATCAAGGGCTGTGATATTTTGGAGAAGTCTTTGATAAACCTTATGTAGAAACCTACATGCTCAAGAAAACTCCTCACTTCTTTGACGGAAGTTAGTTCAACAAGCTTCTTTATGACCTTCACTTTAGCTCGATATGCTTCAATGCCCTTTTCAGAAACCTTATGACCAAGGACAATGCCTCCTTGATCATAAAATGACATTTCTCCTAATTTAAGACCAGATTGGTCTCTTTGCAATGAATTAGAACAGCTTCAAGGTTGCTGAGGCAAGACTGGAAGGTTTCCCCACACATAGAGAAATCGTCTATGAAGATCTCCACGGTCTTTTCTATCATATCAAGGAAAATGGACATCATACACCTTTGCTAGAGCATTACAAAGTCCAAAAGGCATCCTCCTATAGGTATAGACACCATACGAGCAAGTAAAGGCAATCTTCTCTTGATCAAGTGGATGTATGGTAATCTGGTTATATCTTGAATAGCCATCAAGAAAGCAATAGAAAGCATAGCCTACCAATCTCTCTAACATTTGATCAATAAAGGGCAGTGGAAAGTGGTCTTTCCTCATAACATCATTTAATTTGCGGTAATGAATACAAACTCGCCATCCAGGAACTGTTCTTGTTGGAACAAGCTCATTTTTCACATTTTGCACCACCGTTATGCCTCCTTTCTTGGGTACCACTTGGACTAGGCTAGTCCAAATACTATCAGAGATGGGATAGATTATCCCTGCATCAAGAAAAGTGTTAGTGAGAAAAATGTTTAAGTGATTCGATTCTTGTTTCGATTACTAGATTTCTCCACATATTCGAGCGATTGTTGTGTGAGTGTAATTACAAAGCACTTATCAATAAAGTTTCTATTCTTTAACATTCATTTATTCGATATTCACAAAGAATAACATCCTAGCGAAGGTTCTGTATGAGTCGAGACTGAATTCAAAGTAAACGCAGGAATTGCTAGAATTGACGACTCCCATTAAAGAGTGGATACTATTTGATCAACTTTAGCTTTTTCTTGCGTACCTTACAACTTTGTTTTGTTTTCTACTTATACTTTCTATTTTGAAGTGTGTGATATGTCTATGTGTCATAACGAGTATTTCATCTTGTGTAATTTATATTAATCAAGTTATATGCTCTCGAGTTAACTTTAAGAGTGATTTTAGAGTTAACAAGATTGTGTGTAATCACTAGATCTGTGATTATAATGTTGTTTAGTGAGCCAACATTTCTATTTTACGGTCTTGACTTGTTCTTCTTTAGAATAGAAGTCTACCAATCAAAGATTCACGATCGCGACATATCTATCGTGGTCACGACTTGGACGGTTTTCTAGTTTTATCTTCTTAACTATCAACAGCCAAAAAAGCATGATCAACCACCATCAACTACCAATGAAAAGACACTTATCAGAAGTCAACCAATCATGAAAAGGTGCCTAGGTGCCTATCCATTGTGGATTATATCAAAGCTTCTCAACCAATCACAATGAAGAGATGCAATCATTCACCAATGGACACAACCCTTCGTATGGATAGATGCAACCCTTCAAACTCTATAAATAGGGTTCCAATCCTCACAAATTTTGTGCATGGTGTGCAGCATAGATTGCAACCAGAGAGGAGAGCATTCGAGTGCAAATATAGGGTTATATAGTGTGTGTAGATAGAGAGTTCAATACGTTTTTAAGCGTTAGCGAGAAAATGTTTAAGTGATTCGAATCCTTGTTTTGATCACTAGATTTCTCTATATTCTTGAGCGATTGTTTTATAAGTGTACTTGCAAATCACTTATCAATAAAAGTTTTCGTTCGTCAATATTCGTTTGTTCGATATTCGTAAAGAATAGCATCCTAGCGGAGGTTCTGTATGGGCCGAGACTGAATTCAAAGCAGATGCAGGAATTACGGGAATTGACGACTCCCATTAAAGAGTGGATATGGTTTGATCAACTTTAGCTTTCACTTGCATACCTTACAACTTTGCTTTACTTTCTACTTATACTTTCTATTTCGAAGTTTATGATATGTCTATGTGT